>VZTF01003348.1:2683708-2736394 GCA_013397755.1 Cnemophilus loriae
AAAAAAAAAGAAATCCTAGTATTCCAAGGGTAAGTAGCTATAAAAATGACTAAAGAATTGCTAAAATTTAATGCTATATGTAGGAAAGCTTCACTTTCTGGAGTCATTTAGACATTGACAGCCAAAGATTTAGGATAAGCCATTCTTGAGTTTTGCAGTATTTTCAAAGTAATAAAATTATGCTTATATGTTTCTCGAGTTTCCCGAAAGTCACTTAGTCTAGTTTTCTTGCTTCTGGATGTCCAAGTTAAAAAGAATATGTATGGACTAGAAACAAGCATTTTAGGCTTTTATTTACAATGTTCAGGGATTTTCTGACACTTAAGAGATTAAAATGATTTGTAGCTTTCTGCATATGAAGTGCACTGTGTTCTTGAGGTTTTCTATACAAATTTTATTTGTACTGTAATGTAATTACAGGTATAAAAAGGCAGAATTATTTATATTAACAGTAGAATAGCAGCACTCTTTTCTGTCTTAGATTATGTTGATGTCTCAGAGATTTTTAAGCATACTATATATATATATATATATGCTCTACAAATTTCTTTATGCATTTCTCAGCATGTTTTCTTTTTGTGGACATTTTAGGATAAGGATAAATTCACTTAATAACTCTGTGTGCCTTCATTTTAAAAATATTGACTATTTGTCTCCTGAATAACTGCTGTATTGGTGATTACTTACAAAAAACATTTACAGCTCTGTACAGTGAATAGATTGGTAGCAAAAAATTATATGCTAAATAATTCATTTTTTCAATCTCCCAATCTAGGAGAAATGATCTTGCTTTAAAAACAAACCAGAAATACATGTAGCAGAGCACTATAAAATCAGTATCAATTTTTTTTTCTAGAATGAGTCTTTATAAATATAGCTACAGTGACATGCTTACAGCTCAGTAAGTTGATCATTGATGACACTTACTCTCCACAAGTGACAATAAAAGATAGTTAGCTCCACACAATCAACCATGTGCATTGAACCAATACTTACAATGTGATAAAAAGAAATATTGTTCATGTAAGTTGAAGACATTTTAAATCTCTTTGTAAGCCTATAAAATCTTTTCCATAGAAACTTGCCTAATAACTCTAATAAGATGTTTGACATCTATGAGATGTCTTCATATAAGCTAAACTTCAAAAAAGACCCTTTTTGGAGTGCTACAACCACAGATAGCAATGGATTTTCTCTGTCTTCTGGATTGTATGATTCAAAATCCTTTCTATTTGTTTAATTAGCAAGGATGGGAAGCTACAGTCACGTGTCCCAGGTGGGGCCCTGAGTGGATTTGAAGGAAAAGTTTTAAAGGGGGAAAGTGTGAATGGGAAAACTGGGAAATCTCTTTGTGTTAAATGTCTTGACTTGGGAGTTAAGGAAAAAATTAAGCTGGTGGAATGCTGTTCTGAACAGATTCACAGCATTACGAGAACTGAACCAAGTTGCAACAAACTGTGCACGAATCTAGAGAAAACTCCTCGGGATATTTTTGATAGATATACTGCTTGGAATAATAATAACATCCATATATTACTATTCATAGTCATACGACAGCCAGCAAAAAGTGAATGACAGCGCAACCACTGATGCTGAATGTACTGGATAAATGCTTTTGAAATTGCTTCACAGGACCTGTCGATGTCTTCTGCTTACCTTTCATTCATCATTGTTTGGCCTTTACCAACCTAGATAAGAGAGTGCACGTTCTCATCAAACTATATGAAATTATCATTGCAGTAACAAGAGCGAACTGCAGTGTAAGTCTCTGAAACAATCTTGCTCAGTGTAATACTATTCCTGGAGTATTGCTGAACACTTTTATTAATCTTTAGTTGATAGTGCAGGCAAAGGTTCGAAAAGCGGGAAGGCATAGTGAGGCAGAGCACAACTCTATCTCTTCATATCCTGCTTTCAATAGTGGCCCTTAGAAGGTTCATATATATATATTTCTTTTGAGTAATCTTTCAAATTCTAATGAGGTCTCACATGCTTCCACATGTTTAACCTGTGTAGTCAAGAGTCCTATGGGAGTTTTATTTCTATTAGTTCAGTCTAGTCCAGTTTTGAACCCATACTGTCAGCTTCTACTACGTGACGTGGGACTGAGTTCCACATCCTAGCTCTATATTGACTTCCCCTTGTTTTCGACTGTGTGCCTGTTATGTGTGCTGACTCCTAATACCTGTGTTTGGAAACATAGTGAACACCACATTCATATTCAACCTCTCCACATATAATTTTGTATTCCTATACAATTTCTCACTCAGTCCTGTATCTTGCAAGGCTCAAGAAACCTCATGTATGAAGTTTCTCTTTATATGAACTGTTCATAGCTTTTCTCATCATTGCTGACCATTGTCCTCTGAGAGGAGTAACAACACACATAATTTTCAAGATTTGATGTATGAAGGATCTGCACAGTGGTAAAATGATATTTTTTCTTAATTTTCCTATTTTTTTTCCTAATAACTTGTAACATTGCATATTTTCACCTGTACTGAACTTAGGTTTTCTTGTTATTTGACTGTACAGCTCAAAGAACCTCCTCTTGCCTGATATGCCAGAAGCTCTTAGGACATCTTTGCAAGTATTAGACTGAGATAAGGGGTTTTTTTCTCCAGTTTGCTGCACTGTATCAATACTGAATTTTGGCTTCCTATTTTTGTCCACTTAATACCATGAATGTCTTTATTGCTGTTCTTTGCAATCAGCATTTGACTGCTCAGTTGTGATTGGTGTCATATGCTAACAACCTTTGCTACTTCCCTGATATTTCCACGTCAGTTATGAACTTAATATTGGGCATGTCTCATGTGATTCCTCCCATGTCTTTCCTGTGCCATGGAAAATTATAATTTGTTCTGTGACTTTTATCTTTCAACCTGTTTAATCCCTGTGAAGTCTTGTTATTCCTTGGCCATTTCGCTTCTTCAAGAATTATTGATGATAAATCGTGTTGAAAATTCCTTGGAAGTCCAAGTAGACTGTAATACGTGCATTTCCCTTATTCATGTACTGGCTTTTTCAAGGAACTCCATAAGGCCTTTGATGTCTTTGATGTGTCTTACAAGAAACATGTTGACTGCTTCTCAGTGTATCCATACGCTAAATTGTGTTTCTTATTATAGTTTCTAGCAATTTTCCTGGCAAAGACATGGGAGATAATGGTCAGTAGTTTCACAAAGCTACAGGAAAAAGAATCTTGACAGATGTCATCCTCCAGTCTGCCGGTGTTTGAAAAGGACTAATGGAGGAGTTTTGCACCAAATCAGTAGCACATTCTTTCAAACTCAAGTTATTCTAGAAGTATCAAATGAATATAAAACAGGCATTTATTAGTCCCTACTCTTCTTCTATCAACTTTGTGTTTCTTTCTTCCTTCTTTTATTCCATCTTTTTTACTCCTTGTGATATTGTGTATCTGCCTATGTTACAAGATCTCCAAATAACAAAATTCTAAATGGATTTCTAATGTTACATTAAAAAAAAAAAAAAAAAGGAAAAATTAAAGAGGTGAAAATAGATGAATCCAAGCAAAAAAAAGCAAAAATACCTAAAATCACAATTATAATGAACAAAACAAGTGTGAAGATGGAAATCAGCAGACGAAAGGTTTATGTCCCAGATATAGACTTAACTAATTAATAAAAAAAGTCATCTGTCAATTGGGATGTCCCTAATTTGAAACTGGTCCCAATAAATAAAGCTTCTTAAAAACAATGGTAAATAAACTTTCAAATCCCAGCTGTCACATCCACCACTCTGGAGGATCACATGAGGAATTACACCTTCTGTATACCATTCTGGGAAGAACCACAAGATAACTCACAAGGAAGGGTCTGGCTGATATGCTGAAAGGATGCTGGCTAAAGCTCACAGCCATATGTTGAACATGTACCCTCTCCTGCCTAATTCCAGTCTTACTACCTTTTTTCAACCCTACCATATTTTCCTTATTTACTATTTATTTGTTTTCTGTTTAATTGCATTTAATGCATTCAGTCAAAACTACTGTGAGCTGTGACCAGCAAAACAGCTACACGTTCTGTCACAAGCAACCTGACACAGATACGATTTTGCCTATGGCTGCTGAAGTGAGAAGAGGCTGGAGTCTGCCTCTCAAAAGCAGCGAGGTTACAAACAGCAGTGGGCATCACAGACATAGATGGCATTTTGTTTGTCGTTTTATTTTGTTTTCTGCACTTTCTTGTATATTTGTCTTCAAAGCAACAACTTTTCTTTTTTTTTTCACCACAAATCCAGTTCATCTCACTTTACTTTGCCTTAGAAAGGACAGCTGTTTTCATCTTTACCTCTAGTATACCACCAAACTGTTTTTCACTGGGCAATTTCTCAGAAATCATGAGGGAAATAAATCAAAAGACATTGTTAAAAAGAAGACTAAAATATTTTGTATTTCAAGGTTTAATTATTTTTCATATCTTTCACAGCACTCTAAGAACTTAGCCTGCTGAGACCTGTATTAAAATCTGTGAATCTTAACAGTCTATTGTTGAATGGCAGTGTTGTCTTTGCACCTTTGTGTGACACCTTGGGCTCAAGTACTCCATCAAAGTCTAAAGAGTTCCTCACACCCTTCTTTATTCTGGACAGAAATCCCACTTCGTTGTCAAGAAACAAACACTTCGGGTCTGGCTGTCTTCGGTATCTGCTGCTGGTTTAGATTCTACTCTGTCACCCATTTAGAACAGAAGTTACGGCCACAGGAAGCAATACTCTATGAAGGAAATGTGCTCTTGAGGAGGCCTAGGCTGGGTACTGCAGGAAGGTTTCTCAGGGAAGTCACAACCTAATTAGAGAAAGGCAAGCCAGAATCAAAAGCATGACAAACAGGTGGAGAGGAAGGATGAAAAAATATGCAAGAGCATATTTGTTTTACTGCTAGACTTATTGGAATTCTGAGATAAATGACATCTTATGTGCTGGAGTGAGTGTAAGCAGCTGTTCTGTTAATTTTACTTCTTCCCATGTGTGGTAGTCCTAACAGTATTGCATTGGAAACACAAGAGGTAGAGGCAGGAATGTCAGAGAAAACACTTCTTCTTTCCCAGTTCTTTAGTCCCTGTTAAAGAAGAATCACAGAGTGCTTTACTGTTTCCTCCAGTGACAGAAAGAAAGATGAGATCTGAATGTAGAATTGCAATGAAATATGTGCTATTGCTTTGTTGAATGTTTTTAGTGTCCAGTGTTTAAAAATTACAGGATTATGGAGGCTTAAATACATTACAGGGATTTTTTTTCCTCTTTAATTGGGATTTTTGGAGATCTGTAAGGTTCTGTATCATGATAGCAATTCATAATAAGAAAGCATTTTATATTTTAAATTTATTTTATATTTTAAAGGCTTATGATGCAGAAAAAATACTCATTTTATGGATGGATGACACATATAGGCAGTGGACAACTAGGTTGCTCAGTCTCAGAGAAAATCTGGATGTGGAGATAAGGAATGTGCTCAGGAGACCTTGGGTCTTAAAACTGTTGCCCTAACCACTTGTCCATAAGTAATTCTCTGTGCATATGACAGTACAAGATTAAAAATGGCTGAACTGGACCAAATCCCTAATTGGTTGCTTTTGCAGTGTGCAGCAGTAGGCACTGTGTAAAGCAGTGTCTCCTAAACATTTACACAGTTTTGAACTGTTTGTGGCTCAAGGTATTTTGCAATCTGTAGCCACAAAAGTTGTCTTTGTATTTGATGCTACTTACTGGAGTTCTCTTCCAAAAGTTAGTCTAATCAACCCTGAAACACTTGAAATACCATGTAAAGATGGCATAAAAATTTAAATATACACTTCTTTTGTGGACAAAGTACCTTTATTTAATCTAATACTCACTACTTACTACTCCAGAAAATAGCTGCAAACAATAATTTCATAGTCAATTTTTCCAAGTTATCTAGAGTTCTGTTAAAAACAACAATAATATGCCTCCTTGTCTGCCCTTTGTCCAGTTATAATTCTTCTCTTTGTGATCATATGCAAGCCAGTACAGTTGCTCTTCTCTGTTCCTGCTCCAGTCCAGCTACATCCTTCCTGTGACAGGGGGCCAGCCCTGCACTCAGCGTGTGTGGTGTGGCCACATGATGGGTTTATAGTGGCAGTTTATGCTGGTTTGTACTCCACGGCATTCCTAATCATCCCTATTAGTCTGTTTGCTCCTTTTTATTGCTGTTTATTTTTTTCCAAATAATGCAAATGCAGGAGATATAAGGAAGCAAACAAGCAAGCAGCCCCAGCATAGGTTTTTGGACTGTTTCGTCATTTAAAAGTATTCATGATACTTATAACACCTCTTTTGTTTGTTTGTTTGTTTGTTTTTCTTCCCTTGAAGTACTATGTTGGTATTTGCTCCAAGTTAGAACAAAAACCAATATAGGGTAACTTCCTAAGAAAGAGAAATTTAAAAATATCCATTTCTTTCTAGGATCTCTCATACATCCTCCTTCATTGTGAGTGAGGTGAACTGCTCAGAAGTCTGTAGCTTAGACCAGACAAATTTTGAGAGCTTGAAAAGGATAAAAAGTCAGATTAGCATGCATTAGAATCCTCCATTGAAATTGGCTTGTTCTAAAAAAGCAACTTCACCTTTAAAAGTCTTTATTTTCTAAAAGAAAATACTTACAGGGAAAATACTGCACTAATTATTTGTTTAGCTAAACACTGTGAAAGTATTTAACCACATTTTCTATATGATGTATTTGCTTAGTGAAACCTCTCAATAATGTTCAACACTAAAATAGACTAGACTAGACTAGGCTAGACTAGACTAGAAAGAATTGTTTAGTTGGAAGGAACCTACAATGATCATCCATTCCAACTGCCTGAACTCTTCAGGACTGACTAAAAGTGTGGGGAGCCTTTTCTACTGGTTGACCATCCTCTTGTTAAAGAAATACTTCTTAATGTCAAGTCCAAACTTTGCCTTATGCAATTTTGAACCATTCCGACGTGTCCTATCACTGGATCCCAGGCAGAAAAGGTCAGCACCTCCCTCTCAACTTATCCTTCTCAAGCAGCTATAGAGAACAATGAAGTTGCCACTTAGCCTCCTTCTTTACAAATACACCAGCATAAAGTGCTCCGACAGTCCTCACAGGATATTCATTCCAGCTTTTTCACCAGGTCTGTTTTCCTCCTCTGGGTGCATTCAGGTGCTTTAAGAGCCTTTTTTAAATTCTGAGGCCCCAGAGCCGCACACAGTACTTAGAATGAGGCCACATCCACACTAAACATGTCAGCTTTAAAAACTGTAGTTTTTAATAACTAGTGCAATACTGGAAATACTTCAGCTACTGCCGGAAGCTCTGGTTGAGGTATGAAAGCAGAGCTGCTCCTGACCTGTTACCCAGATGTTGTCCTGACCTTTACCTGCTTGAAGGTGGTAACAAGTATCTGCACGCCTTCCAGCTCACTAAAAGCCAGCTGAAGATCTCTACTCCATCATGATAGATTATTGTATCTTTCTGAACTTCCAAAACCAGCCTTTATTTCTGTATAGAACCTGGCACTGCAGAAATTTTCAGGGAAGAGAGCAACATACTTCAATTAATACGACTGCTCCTGCTGCTTACCCACTGTGTGCCCATTAAAAACTTGGTTAATTCCTCTCAGCTGCATAATTTCCTATATAAAATGCATCAAATTGACTGTCCCACACAGTTAGTGGTTCAGAATGTCTTTGAGATAATCTCACAAAAGGTGAAACTGAAGAAGAAAGGATTGGTTTTATTAGCAGTAATTTTGCAATTAGTTCATTATACTTCCTAAGAAAGAGCTTTAAATTGTTCTTGTTCTAGGAGTTGCACTTCCACACAGATACAAATTAAGTGCAACTATTCTGGTCTGCAGGAACTGTGTGCATTACATCAAATGAACAGAGGAAACAAAATAAGTAGGACCTGGGTGTTATTTTGGGAAAATGCTCATTTTTTCAAGCATCAGATGATTACCAAAGATGTCATCTACTATAAATATTTTTCTAAATATAATTTTTTTTTTTTTTTGTTAAGCTGTTTTGTAAAAGCTGTTTTCTGCAGCTCTTTGTTCTGAGTTAACTGTTTTAATGATTGGTAATCATTAACTGAATTTTCACAATAAGGTTATGCTATACTTTTATTCTACACATATTTTATGTATAAATATTGTTTAATATAGACATTATGCATGACTAATTTTTTTCAAGCACCAATTCAGACAGAATATGTAATGAATTAAATGTTTTTCTTTATACTGCATCTTGGTAAAACTTCTTTATTATCCTATCTGCAATTCATGATGGGATTCTGTGAGAAGAGCTTCTGTGCTACCAAAGCTCTTTGTAAATATTTCAGGTAGCTGTTAATCTAACTGGCAAAGATGAAGTAAGAAAAAAAATTCTACAAACAAAATGCTGTGTATCTCCTGGGGCGCTTCAACCTGATCTTCTACTGCAGCCTTCTGCTCAAACACTATCATTGCATGAAAATATGTTGCATGCTTATATATTTTGCTGGATTCTAGTATAAGACTTAATAAATGTTCTTATTTGATTGTCAGTAGTTGAAGAAAATTCAGAGATCAACATCTTTTGTAATCTGGTTCAGCTGATAAGAAACATACAGGGAACTATGAAGTACATGAAATTTGCCTTGAGGAGTCATATAGATTGGATTATTCAAAATAAAAATCTAAATTAAAAAAAATAAAAGTCTCGAATTACTGGAAAATATCTCTAATGGTCTGTGATGGAAGGTCTTTCTTCAAGGTGCCTGATGACGTTTGCTTTCTCTGTTAGGCACGCAGCATTAGCCTTCAATCTCCATCCTTGATGCTCACCTTAGTCCCTTTGCCTTTTTTAGAAATCATCACTAATCACAGCCCAGGTAGGCATACACAATCTTATTTCAGGCTACTGGTAAGCAATATAAATGCAATAATACAGAATTCAGAGTGAATATCACACTGAACCCTTTCAGCCCTTCTGAGTAGTTCGTAGGTGGCTGAGGTTCATACCTTTTCAAGGAGATTGATATAGGGATTAAAGTTTGAAAGGTTCTTACTCTATACAGATAATTATTTGCAACTGTGCAAAAAAGTCTCTGCAACTTTTTGGTTGTAGAACTGTGATGAAAGAGGGAAAGTCTATAACTTTGAAGAGGATTGTTAGTTTAAAGTCAAATATGTATCAGTAATATACACAGGCCACAGGAAAAGCTGCTAATTAGATTATTCTGAATATCTCATCCTCTTCCTCCTTCCCACTAGTCTTGGGCTATGGCTCATTGATTGTGTCTCCCCTGGGTCCTCGCCAGCTTTGCTCTCCAGCTTGTGATGAATTGTCAGCAAGCCTTTGCTATCTGACATCAAGACCATGTCCAGATGATGGGTTAAAAAACTATTATAATATGTGCTGGGTTTGAAAAATCAGCTGTCTCAATAGTGACAAATGAGAGCTCATCACTCTTCCTGGCTGAAGTGTCCTCTGGCAAACCTCTTACTTCATTTAGTGGTCAAAGCACATTTACATGTACGTGGAACAATTTGTTGCTGCAATATATGTAATCGGCTGTCCAATGAACTCTGTGAAGAAAATAAATTTCATCATAGTTAAGTCACAAAATAGAAATTTGTTTGGATTCTGTCATTTTGTCAAACCAGAATAATGAATACAGCCACTCTGTCACTTTCAGTCCATGAAACTGATTGGCATGTTATACTATAAACAGCACAAAACCTGAAAGATTTCCCCCCTTCTGTCATGGTAGGTATTAATGAAGGTCATTCTGGGGGTAGTGTGTGAATCTGACAAGGAGTATCCAGAAAGACTTTCTTTTATTAATTGTGCAAACCATAAATAGTATATATCCTCTGGCTAGCAGCTTATGTAACATTGTATCTAAATGCAGTATGTTTAACCGTTTCTCAAATACTTCTTTTTTGCCTGGTCTTTGAAGTACCAGTTTAGTCAGAGGTGCAGGTATGATTTTGAATGAATTATAGGAGGCCTTTGCTTAAACTTCTCAGGCATGTTATTGTCATGACACCAAGATAAATACTCGGAGTGGATCAGAGGTTCATCAAAGAAGTTTACTGAAAAATTTTAGAAATTAAGTAAAATCTTCATTGGAATTAAAACAGACAAATAAAACAGTTAACTTTCCCGGAAAAAAAGTTTCAGGACTGGAGAAGCCATGTGTAGCTAAAAACAAGTCATATGAAGGATATCTGAAGCATCACGTCACACAAATACTTGTTGTACACATCTACACAAAAGGAGACCCACAGTATTTTCCAGTCGCATCTGAAGCTGAAGTCATATTTCAGTGCCTAGATCTTAGAACAGCATCACTATGTAATCGCTAAAAATCCAAAAGACATTTTTTCTTTATTTTTCACTGCTAACACATCAATGAAGCAGTCATGGCTGAAATCATTTCAGACAGTAGAATCATTAAATAATGTATTTAGGGTATGACTAATAAGCACAATTTAAAAATAGCTTTAAGGTTTTTTTAATATGTTTAATAAAATTAGTTGCAAAAACGTGAAATACTGAAAATATGAAAATCTGAAAAGGATTTTCTGGAATAAGATTAGCTGCATTAGTACTGGGGACAGAGATACTTCTGTTTTAAAATACATGACACACAGAAAACATCAAAATATTCCTCTGATTTGGTGTAGGTAAGCCTCAGCATTAGGATTGTGTTTTCCAGTGGAAATGTAAAAGCAGACATTGTAACTCTGAGTAACTGATAAATTTTCTTATTAGTTTAGCTAGCATGATCAAGAAAGTTTTATTTTAATTAACTTGAGATTCAGAAGAATTTGAGGATTTTCAGCGTTAGGCTACCGCTGTGTTCCTGTAGAAACAGCATCTTTTATCATGCTCCTTCTGTAAAAAAGAATATGATTTAAACCCTCTGGAATCTTCTTCTTTGATTATCGTGAGTATTAGCATGTTCTTTAGAATTATGTGACACAATTTCACATTCAGAGATGTGTTGAAAGTAGGTAAGAAAATGAAGGTACTTCACTGCTTATATGGATGATTGTACTGGAAGAATTACATATCAATAACGCTAATCTGTTTTACAGTAGCACCTGGAGGCCCTTTCTGAAATTAGTGCCTTACTGTGCTCACAGACAGAAGATGGTTCTACCCATTAGCAGCCTGCAGCCTCAACATCTAAGACTGAAAAAGGCTAGGAGAAATCAAGGATTAATTCACCAGATTTCGCAGATGGAAAACTATAGCGTGGAGGTTTAGGTCTGACAGGTTTGGTTTATTTGGATATTTTTTACTGAGAAAGTTTTGCTGATATGATTTAAGGTATAAATTTAAACTGAGATAAATTAAACAATAACCAGTAGGAAATACTTCTGAACAGTCACAATAAAAGAACTTGCTTTTTTCAGCTTAGCAGAAATCATTTGGGAACAGATTTACCTAAACCCAAATAAGCCACTCTTATTTATAAAGCCTAAGGTCCACACAATCCTTTACGTTCAGTTAAAATCCATTTTAATTATGCAATTTCACATGAATGCATGCCTTAACTTGTAAGTACTCTCATAAATAATCTGAAGGCACAGCTCTGACTTTGACCTGGGAAGGACTGTTGTTGGGCTTATTGTGTTAGTCAGGAAGACTTATTTTTCTTTATAAATTCCAGCTTCAGAATCAAGATAACTTTTTGAATTTAAACTCAAATCTCTTAATCAGCTGAAACAAAGTGTCAAAGTGCCCAATGCACTAGTCAGTCTATTACTTAGCATCCCATGTGACATCTTTGCAGATCCTCACGTGAACCACCAGATAATATATTTCAGCTTCTCATTAACTTTACAGGTGAACTCAATAGGATGGATTTCAGTGGAACTGCTGGCACAGTTACTGCTCATGCAACTTCACCACAAGTAAAGATGTATTCAGAATCTGATGTACAGTTGAGCACAACTTACAGCTTCTCTCTAGGGAGGATTGTCATTATTTTAATATAAAGATTTTTCTTCAATCCAGGCAGGAAAACAAAAACCCCTCAAAATCTAACCATCCAGCTAACAAATTTTAAAAAAGCCATCACCAACAGGCTTCTGAAGGATTAAAAATATCCAGTAAATTGTGTGCATTTGTTTGAGTTTATGACATATTAAGTTTTATAATTGTAGCTATTTCTCTCTTTAAATAAGGAACCACTAGTCCTGTGAAAGACCCCACACTTCCAGAAGCACTGTAGCAACTCTTCTGACACTACAGTTCCAGAGGCCGTGGGCCACAAAAGGTAAAAAAAAAAGCAGCTTTTAAAATGTAATTAATGCAAAATGGATTTGATGTCAAGCCAAGGCAAAAATGACCAATTTTCTCAACTGGAAGTTGACAAACATCATCAAAATCAAGATTTGGCCCAAAAGATTTTAATTGTACGTGGTCTGTTCTTGCTAGCAGAGAAAAATATTAAGGAGAGAGTTCTAATGCTGCTAAAAGAACATAATTATCTTGGCAATATTATAACATTTAACTTGTATCAGCTACTAATTAGATATGGGACTTTTGATTTGGGGATTAGTTTGTGTGACATATGACCAAGATTTTGTAAATGACTGCTGCTTTTAAATGCCTTCAAAAGAAGAAGAGCCTCTCTTCTGTGTCTCTTCAGATAATTTTCTGATACTCTCAAGATCCTTTTGATAAGCACCAAATATTATGGATATGTAGGTTGATACGGGCAATAAAAAATTGAAAGTTTTGAAAGTACACACAGTTTTCATTCACCTACTTAGAAGGATTTCAAATTTTAAGTCTAGTCCTGTGGGGTTCAGAATTTGAGCATAACCTCGATAGAATCTGATTTCACTAATACTTTCAAATTACCATTGTTGCTGTTTTGGGCAGAATATCTCACATTTTCTTATATAGTGTATATATGTCATCAATAACTGCACACCGACAAAAATGTAAAGATAATAACTTTCTTTTTTCTTTTTTTAACAAAAATACAAGGCAGCTATTTAGTGTAGATCTTGGCATACTATAAAAACATGGTATTTATACTTTCATAAGTAGATTGACTATGAGAGAAGTTCTTATTCAGTTCAAAGTACAGTTCAAAGAGATTTTGTTAAATCACCACAAGAGAAGCTGCTCAGACTTTAGTAAGCTAACACCAGAATCGTTCAAGGTTTTTCCATTGCATACAGTTGCAAATTCAGTCTCTCTCCTGGTATCTGTTGCTTTGCTCATCTCTGCCTCTGTCTGAAGGGTCTTTCCTGGTCTTTCCAGTTTCTTCTCTCTCTCTCTTTTTTTTTTTTTTTTTTTTTTACCCTGGGTAATTGTTCTCAACTATCTAAAAAGAGAGGAAAGGGGGATAAAAAAATTGGGGATTATGTTCAAGAAGTAAGGCATATTTAGATATCAGTCTTTTTACCTCCTCATTATCTCCTTGTTACTTTTTCTTCTATCTCAATCCTTTTCCAGTACCTTCTTTGTCTTTCCCTTCATATTTCTGTGCTTTGCATTCTAGCCTTCATGATTTTTCTCTTAGATGCTCTATACCTCTAGGAATTACCTCTGTATTTAGGGAACCCATTTAACTCCTGTTTCAGAAAGAATTCTAATGATAAAATATACCTATGATCTGTGTCTGAATGTTCGAGTGGCTGTGCTGTAGTGGACTTAGAAAAGGTATTCTAAGAAGGAAAGGTTCTGTATTGGCTGATATTTTATAACAGTTGTAAAGCGGCAAGTGTTGTTCAAATCTCTGCTCCGTGCATTTGTACGTTCAGACAAAATGCACATAGAGTTTAGTAAGAGCTTCAGAGAAGTCTGGGTTGGATGGTACAGAGTAATGCTATTAATAGCAATACTTACCAGAACACAAGGAAGTTCTGCACATCTTCTCTCTGGTACTTACAGGGATAGAGATTTAGAAAAATATGAGACAATTCATAGACAATAAAATCTATCAACACTTGCCAAATCTTTCTTAAAACGCTTATTTAAAGCTGCTAATGGCTCCCAATCATGCTTTCTTTCCAGAAAAAGCTCTAAAAATTGTAGCAGTCACTTCCAAGCATTTTTGGGGGAAAATGGCCTTATAACCCAATGGGATTTGGGCTGTGTAATAATGCATGTATGTGGAGGGGGCTAGCATACTTTCTTGTCTATTTGAGCAAGGAAAGAGAGGTAGAAGATAAAGCAACAAACGTGTACCCTTCCAGTCAATAACACTTTCTTGACTTTAAGACCAGTGTGTGTACAATGCAGCCACCTGACAGAGCCAGAAGAGTGTGCCAATGCCTTATCTCTCTGCTGAGCTCATCCAGAGTGTTTGATGAAGTGCAGTCAACAAGAAAGATAACTATGAAGTGCTTCCACCCTTTCATTTCTGCAAATCCCTTGCCATGGGACTGTGTCAATCTGCAAGGAGCAATCACCTCTCTCTCCTCTCTTTGTTTTCTTTTGTTTTTTTTTAGTGCAAGACATTTTAATTTCTATGTGGAGAAAAAGGGTTGCTTTCTATCTGGACTCAGTGTGAAATATTTTACTGATTTTAAAATTCAAGGTTTCTGTGTTGGGCAGTCCAGAAAATGATACATCTGTACTTCATTAACATGTAGTGTGAACACAATTAATTAAAGATGCTGACTGTTTCTAAAATGCCCTGCAAATATTTCTTTGCAAGTACATAAAACAGTGCCAGGTGTAGGATGAATGACAAAGTTGCTGCTTGATCTTGGTGGTGAACAGTAGGATAATGTACAGCTCAGTAGCACATTAACATTTTCAAAGACTATGATTTCCATTTCTTATCATACAAAAAAGAAACACAAAAACCTGAAAACAGAAAGCAAAGGAAGAGAAAGTGTAGAAAGAGTGTTAGTTAATTCATCAACTACCTAAAATGCTAAGTGCAGCCAAGTTAAACTTTGAGAAACATAAATCATATTTGTCATAGTTGAGTAAATCTTTACAAATATTTGGCTTCCTTTAAGCTTCAATTTTAAATTTAAAAAATGTTTCTAATGGTGATTATCTTTTGATAAATGGTGAAGGGCATGACTTACAAGTAGATTTTGCAGTAGTCTAAATATTTGCAGGAGATATTGCAGCAGAGGTGATAGAAAACCTAATTAGAGCAGAAAGCAACAGTATTACCCATATTCTCTGTCAAAGCTGTCATCTTTTGGCACCAGTGCTTGCACCGCACTTTCATAGTGGACCTCTGGCAGCTGCTGTTCATAACACAACTCTAGCTGAAAAGATTGATACCACCCTTCATTTAAATAAAATAACTTTCTTTCTGAGAAATGATTGCAACATACTTAGTCATGAAAGGGGAAAATTCTACACTGTGTTTCCTACTCACAATATTGAAAAATGAGCCATGGTGTGCAAAAACTATATGAATGATCTTTATGTTGATAATTTTTTCTGCCTGGATCTGATATAGAAGTTAGGGTTGTATATCAAGACTTGCAAATACACATTTAAGCCTTAATTTACTCTGTGGTCCAAAAGACTTTCAGGACTTTATTAGATTGTTTGTGTGAAATAAAGTTGTCTGGAAATAAAATTCAAGTGGGAAAAAAAAGTAAGTTAGGCAGTAACTCACATGTTCCATACCATCTTTTTTCTGTTGGGTAAATAATATTATTGGTAAATTATTTACTTTTAATAATGTAAAATAAAGAGATTTGCATTAGATGGAGAGCATTGATTAAGACGGAAGCAATAAGATTATAAAAAAAGGAAAAGTTAGAATATACATCTGAATATCCAGTAGATGGAGCTTCTTACCTCTAAAATGTTTCATTTTATCAGAGTAAATTTGACTTTAAGGCTGTTGTTGAGATGCAGTCCAAAACTAAATACAAAAATTGCATCAAAGATTGTATCAAAGCCAGATAAGACTGTGACATGATCAAAAACCTTCAGCTGCTTTTAGAAGCACATTTTACCTGCTGTCTTTCCCTCAGTGGCACATTTAATGATGCCAAAATAAGAGTATTTGATTGGAAAATACTGGACAAATAGATACTGTTATAGTTTCCTATCTGTTTTATGTTTGGTTGTGAAGTTTTTTGGTTTGTGTATTTATTCATGTGTAATGCCTAGATTTGTACATTCAAGGGTTATGCAGCAATTCTTATTAATTCCTGCAGATTTTAGTACCAGAGAGGACCAAGTAATATTTTTGAGATTTCAGAAAGACATAATGAATACTGAGTTGAATATAAGTCAGAGAAATATTTTCAGAGACTGTACAATGAATTAATTAGCCTTGATTTCTGGTGAGGAGATATTAGAGACTAATATAATTAGACACAATTTTTAATGAAATATTATTATATATTGAAGTTAATATTTTTGAGGAAAATTTGATATAACTTGAGAACAGGCTTATATGTTCATATTTTTACTGTAGAATGATATTTGAATTAGCCTTTAGTTTTGATGAAGGATAACATTTATTCTGTTATATATAGCATGTTTGTCCAGAAAGCTTGAACAGTGGCAGAAAGCTGACTTCAAAGATAAATAAATGTTTCAGGAAGGATGGGCTTTGCAAACCAAGGGAAGGCAGTTGCTGTACCTTCATATTTATATTCTAGGGGCATATTCAATCATTTCCTCTGCAGCAGTTTGGATTCAGCTTCTGATGCTTGAAAAGATACCTAAAGCTCAGCCTGTGTTAACAGAATTCCACCTGAGGTAGACAAAAGGCTGAAAATCTTAGTGTCAAGTGTCTGCAGCGGTCAGACCTAGATACTGGTAGATATTTAAATTTGGTTGTGGTTGAAAAAAAAAAGCAGTAAAAATTATTAGGGTTTATGTTGCTGCTGTGAGTGATTTTGCATTAATATATGCAAATATATATTTGCAAAAATATAATATGCAAAATATCACAAATATCTGTGAAACCTGGTGCTTTTGGAATAGCATGATATATAATTCAAGGTCTAATTGAAATAAATCTTGAGTACCTTAGGATTTCTGCATATATCAGCCAAGGTTTCATTCTGTTTTACTCAGAAAGATAAAAGTCACAGGACAGAACATGAGACCTGTATTAATAACCTAGATTTGCACTGGACAACTGGAGAGAGGCAGCGTCTATTAACTTGGCTGCAGAGTGTCTTTGAATCTTGTGAAACAGTGCAGTTCAGATTAGCAAAGTGACTTTCAGATTGTCTGTGCCTATCAGCGTAAATGTGTCCTGACCTGTTTCTGGATTTTAAGCCAGATGATTTCAGTAAATAATGACAAATTATCTCTGACTTTGTCCACCTCCCCCAAGTTTCCTGTGTATGTGTTCATACCCTTGCAAACACACTGTGTTTTTCACACAGGAGCACAAAACAGGTAAAGAGTTAAAAATGCATTAAAAATTCAGATTTTCTTTAGGATTCTATTTCATGAACATTCTTCTCTTTTCATTAATTCACATCTGATTCTTACTGTCCTTAATGTTCCTTTTTTGAACTGTTACATCCCACCACAAGATATAGGAATTGCTCCAGTTCCTTCACAAAAGGCTATTTTCCCTTTCTCTAGAGAAAAAGGTAACTCTTCTCTCTGTATTTTCTTTTCTTCTTTTTATTCTTTGCTTTCTCCATAGACAACCATTTCTTCATTGGTGGAAAATCTATTTCAGTAGGTTCCCATGGGGCAGACCAGCACCTTGAGAAAGACCCCTGTGGGTTTCTGTTCTTTGTGCAAGGCCAGGCAAACACAGAGGGAGGCTGTGCTTTCTGAGCTCCCCACCAACAGAAACCAGGGAAAGATGCTGCAAAGAGTCTCCTTTGTTCTGGTGCTGTTGGATGCGTGGGTAGTAGGGCACAGTGGACAGTGTAAGGATTAGTTTCAGCAAAGAAAGTCAGGGAGGCTGAAGGGAAGATGCTGTTTTGGAGTCTCTTGAGGTCAGCAGCAGGGGTATAGATGTTCATAAGACCTCTCATCTCTAATTCCTGTTCCTTCGTGGCCCTTTATAACAGTGTTGGCAGAAATCAACAGACTACCTTTGAAGTCTGTAGAGAAAGATGCAAGCTAGAAAGAAAAGAGAGCTGGACTTGTCAGTTGGAACTGGAAATACGGTACAATCTTTCAGGAGTCCCTGAGGCCTCTACTTTCAAATCAGTGAAAGAACAGCCCTACGTGAAAGAATAGAGGCTGGTTGTGCTCCAGAGTGGGAGAATGAGCTCCTGGGGTTCTGCCGAATGAAAGGGAAAATGAAAAGGAGGGAATGCTGCTCAGAAACACTATTTCGTGTGGCATGGAGTTCAGCTGTCTCCTACCAGTTCAGAGTAGGAGACTGTAGCATGACATGATGCGGGTTAAGGTGAGACCAGAGGGCAAACTGCTTAGCCATAGGCATAAAAGTGTCTGTGAAAATGCTTTGCTCGGGGCCCTCCAGCACTACATTCTCAATGGTGGTAAAAGCAGGAGAGTGGCTCTTTGTGCTGTGTTGCTGAATGGGGTAGGATGCTTTCAACAATTTTTCATAACAAACATTGATAGAGAAAAAGCAGATGATGTTAATAAATGTCCTGTTTGCAAAAATCACTGCAAGATACAATGGATTGATAGGGAGGAAAATCTGGGTGTTAAAGGAACTGTTTATTCACAATATGCATTCATAGAACAGCAGAAATATAATTGCTTAGAAAACATATGAGATTTATTGTTCACATTCTTATTTTGCATAAATTTTCCTTGTTCAGCATGGTTCCTTGGTTCAACATAGAATACATAAAATGTCCTAGATGCTTTGAAAACAGTATTGCAAAGCACAAAGCAACAAAAAATTTCCATCCCTATGGTGCATGTTCTTCAGACAATATCATTTTATTACCAGCATCTAAAAAACATGCAGAGATGGGTCAGCAACCCATTTGAGTGACTTTACAGCATATTCAGTGTTGCACTTAGACAAAAGAAATTCAACTCACCTGACTGCTAAAGTTAACTGAACAAAACAATTTCTTACACGACAAGGATCTGCACACTGTAGCTAGCTGTATTGTAGTGATGTAGCAATATTGGATGACTTTCATTTTATAGAGTGGACCTACATTTTATTCGGTTTGGGTCGGTTTGGCTTTTGGAAAACTGCAATTAAAAAGATGTAATTATTTCTTAGTATGGCTGAGGGTGATATTTAACTGAAAACAACCCGGAGGAAAACAAGCTTGTGAATCTATAAAGGGATCAGAATAATGCAGTTATGGTAGTTAAGGATTAGTGAGAAAACAGTTCAAAGAAAGTAGGATTGTAATTTAAAATAACATCTCATTAGTTGGTTTAATTACTCTCTGCCAGCTCTAATTGGTTTTTAAGGCTGAAAACAAAACAAAAAAAAAAACCATAGCACTTAGGAAAAAAAAGGATTTTTACCCCCGGTAAGTTGGACATAAGATGGAGGTTCCTTTGGCGAAGCCTAAGATTCTGATTAGGTTTCTTAGCCACTTTGAATTATACTGATTATTCTGTATTTGGAAATTAAGTCAAACAGCTGCAGTATTGATCGCATCTTTCTCTTAACTTTTCCTTACCAGTAACAAAAGCCTTTAAAAATAACTATTCTTAAGACCGCTATGCAGATAAGCAGATTACTAGGTGATGATTTAATGTGCAATATGTTTCTTTATGTCCTCACAAACCTAATAGAGGGTTATCTTCAACCCTCTGTTCATGTGCTAGCTTATATAAGTAGCTGTCAGAGACCATGGCACGTAGAGCTTGCTGCTAGTAACACAGAACAAAAAGACCATCCCAAAATAAGATGAGCAATCCACCCAGAAGATGAGTAATAATGAGAAAACTACTTGCTTTTGATATTTAGTAGTCCAGTATGAAATCTATGTTAAATCTTGAGTCAAGGTTAGGGACTACAAGTTCCTGTCCATCAGACTAGGGAATTATGTGCTAAGACTATTTCTGATTAGTCTTTATTAAGTAATTTGTTTCCCTTGGCCCAGAAATCCAGAACACCTTGAAACACTAGTTCTTCTTTAAAATTAAATCTTGCACATTCTTTTCATTTCAGGTGCTTTGGATTTCATAAGAATGAATATAATAAAACAGCATGTAAATCCACAAGAATTTACATGAGTCTATTATCCTCTCTCATAAGAAAATCTCCCAGGCTGAGTCAAACCATGAAACAGTGCCTTACCAGCTCCAGTTTGATTAAAAATCGTAGTGAAAACTAGAAAAATCAATCTTTCAATTGACTTCTTGGAAAATCAAGGATAAACTTCATAATCACTGCTTGCCTAGTCCTAAAGTAGTAGGTATTTTTTCTCCTCAGCTATCTCAGGTACAGCAGCAATGTCTCACTTTTGACGTTGATCCTAGTCAACATTCTTACTCTTCCCTTGACTCAGCTCACTTCTGAAGGCTTTCTTCATAAATTCTCCAAGTAAGATGAAATATTTTGGTATTCTACAGTGCTTCCTTGGTCTTTCCTGCTTTGGATTGCAATACATGACGCTGGTGGGAATCTGGGAGTCTGACTCTGCTGATGACCTTGAGCCACCTTCTGTGGCTCATTCCCGTATTAAGCATTGATATCCTTAATTGGTGGCTGGAGGAGGTTAAGGCATTCATATCAGCTAGATGACTGACATTACCAAGGATTCCTGAGCACACTTTTTTACTTGGGTTTTCAATGTAGGATTTTGTTCAATATGTAAAATATTGTAAAGGGTAGTCAAAATTTTTTGTTCACATATCTTCAAGTCTAACCAACTTTAAAAAAAGTCAATATGAAGTAGATGTGTTTCACTCGAGCCAACATTTTACCCATACACTTTGTAAAAATCAAAATCATGATTCTGTCCCAAGTTTAATTTTTCACACATTTTTCACAATCAAAATTAACAGAATTTAAGGTTTTGAAATCTGCATTTTCTAAAATTTATAAGTGTTCATAAGCTTCAAATCTCTAGCTGATTTGGAAAAATTCGTTTCAAGAATCTACCTTTTTTTGCACATTCTATGTCGTTGTAACTACAACAACAACCAAAATATTGAGTCTGGAGTCCTCAATTTTTATGGATGAAATATTTTTCAGAAGTAGCCTTGATCATGAAATTTCCAGGCCAAGGTATATTTTTATGTCTGTGTTATGAAGCCAGGATTGTTGTCTATTTTGAATAATTCTTTTTTGAGTCAGTCTTGACTGGTAACTGTAGTGATCCTGTCAGTTAAATATTGATTATTTATATAATTATCAGACCTGCCTATATGTGATAGTAGGTTCTTTAAAACATAGTATACATGTTGAAGGCAATAGGATAGTCAGCACATCATTAAAATTACTTCTATGTTTCAAATAATTGAAGGAAATTACAAATATTTTTAAGATGTACTTGTAATTTAGATGCCTTTGTAGTTTTGAATATGATTTTCCTAGCACATTTCCCTGAAGAAAAAAAGAAACTAAAAGAAAGAAACAAAAAGGAAACTAATTATAGTTGCTTCCTTGCAGTTTTTCGATTCTCTGAGGCACCTTTATGACCAATCATGATACCTCCTCATTTCAGAGTTAATGAGCCAAAAAGATGAAAGTTGTTTCAATTCTTGTTCTTCTATTTCCACTGTTGCATTTGTTCCTGTTTTTCAAGTCTTCTAAAGGGCTGAACTAAACAAAATAAAGGTTTCAGTACTGCATTCTCAAAGCAATGTTCATATTAGAGCTGATTGCATTCTCAGGAATGACAGCCCTTTATGTAGTTGCTTATATTTGTGAGTTATGTGGAAAAGAAAAGCAAATAAAAAAATGGATTACAGATTCAGGTACCCCAAATATTCAGTTTTAGATCCCATAGAACGTATAACTATATATATAATGTTATAAAAGAAAATATAAAGACAGATATGTGCACTGTAATTGGACAGGTATTAGGCAACATTCCTGCTTCATGAAAATGTTATAAATTGAGATGTTTAGAATCTCCATTATTCCTTTAATCTCAGCTAGTCAATAATGCCACAATAGGTAATATTAGACAAAATACATACTAGGGTACTGGTTGAGCATTAGTAGATGTTTCCAAAAGATGCACTATGTTATTTTGTTACCAGTTTAAGTCACCCTCTGACACAGATATGCTCTTTGGAATATTAGAAGTTAGGAATGGGGAAAAAAAAAACCCCAAAACCCAAACAAAGAACACCCACCATATTTGAAGTCCCTGAGAGAAACTCAGTCAGGTGAAGCAGGAAGGGATAATTTCTTCCTTATCCATTATTATTAATTTCTGTTAAAGATGATATATTGTGTCCTATATCTGCCTTGGATGTCGTTGTCTTTCTACCTCAAAAATAAATTTTTGTGCTCTGCTAGTCCAAATGGCACATTTATAAAGAACCAAAGAGATGAAAGTAGCAGCATTTAGCCAGAAACTGGGCTGTAACCTCAAAAATTGTTTTAGGGTTTAACTAGAACCAGAAATAGTGATGTTTGGCATTTGCACAATAGTGTATTCTTATATAAACTCTTCGACTTCTTTGTCAGCCAAGGCACACGACTGTTCTGCTGGATATGCATAATCTTCTGAACATAGGATTTAATTTTGGCCTCACTCACAGCTAAAATTAAGCAATATCTAGATTTTTAGCCAAGATTAGCAGAAAAGATGATTTAGAATTTTTTTTTTTTTATCTTAAGAGTCACAAAAATTTTTTTTGAAGGAGTTTTAGAGCATGGCCTAGGTGTGAACACAGACCAAATGAAGCCCCGATACTGATTTCTTCAAATCACTTTTTAACTTCCACCTTCACATTCCTGTCTTTCCCTCTACCTCATAAGCAGAAATGACCCAAAATAAGTGATAATGGGACAAAGAATTCCAAACTGCATCCTACAGAAGAATTTTAGACAAGCAGTTGATCATACTACACTTTAAAACCAGAATAATGAGAAATAAACAAGATTAGATATCAATGAGAAATAAAAAGACCTTACAAAGGTTTCAGTACATTTTGAATTATCCATTTAAATTATTGCTTCTCTCCTCCTATTAAATAACAATTGTACCAGTTCTTCAGGATATCAACTCTGATCATTTTTTTTTTTCCCACAGAAAGCAGTTACTGCGTCACTGGGTTTTTTTAAGTGATCTGGGCAGCTTTCTTGGCAAGTATATCTTGTGCCTCAAATGGAACTTTTAATCTGGGGTTAAAAATGAAGGTAAATCCCTGTGAACCACTTCCCACATATTGTCTGCAATAAAACAATTGTACAGTTTTTCTAGAGTAAATTTTTCCTGATAGGGATAACCAAACATTTATTTTCTAACTTCCATGAAATTTTCTTGAAGTATTCTTGGTTTTTTTGTGAATTTCAAGATGACAGTAAAATAAGAATTATGAAGCATAATGCATAAAGATGTTATGCCTTTTGTAGGATTAAGAGGTTTGCTTGTATGAATGACTGTGTGCTTTGCCTCCAGTTGAATATAAAAATAAGCATCTCATGAGACAGCAATTGTATTGTTATATTTTTTTCTGGCTGCCTTAAAAGAAACATAATAAGTCTATTTGCATTTTGAAATGTACTGAGAGCAACAACGGATCGTTAAGTTCTTCTCAATTCCACCTGATGGAGCGTGTAGAAGAGTCCCCTGCAATATTGCATTAGTGACACTTTCATTATCTGAAACTATTTCTGTATCCAGGCAAAACTACTCCTGTAATATTCCTGTCTCACTGTGTTTCCTATACGTGAAAGACTGATTTGCATTGTCGCTCTTGGGCCTTTATGGTTCACTAAGGGTTGATGAAGTCGTGTGTGTGAGCTGTGGACCTTATTGAGCTACATTATTGCTTTGGTACTATTTAGTGTGTGAACACGCCAGGATAATAAGAGAGCAGTTTGTCTATTCTGTAAATTTCTGTGTATTTGTGAGAGAATTGTAGTACAGTACAACAGGTGAAGGAACTTTTATGCTCATATTTTAAAATAGGTGATCGAGATAAAAATTTAAATTAACTCAAATAGTCACTGTATGCTAACTACCAGTAAAGTATACAGGTAACAGGGCAACATAACATGCCTTTCAGTATAGTTTTATATATACAAAACTCTATTTGCAGGTTATGTTTTCAATATCTAATTTAAAACTTACTGAATATATTAAAACTATCTATTCCTATTTGTTGTTGATATTACTAGAAAAACAAACAAACAACCTTCGCCTAGATTGCACATTTTCACAATATTTTTATTGTAGATTAAGAATTACTTCTCTATTAGTAAACTTTTCATACTAGTGCTGTCTGTGATGCAGGACTTTAAATCATACCTAGCAGGTATCAGCATGGAGATTTACCAAAGAGAATCTTGAAAATCTGTCTTCCTAGTAAAACGAGCAAGCCTTGACCCAGAGGGATGCTTAAATCAAAAACCATCCCATATTTGATCTTTTTTTCCTCTTTCCCAAAAAGAAACATGATCACCAATATGCCTTGTAAATATAATTCTATCTCTTTTTTTTTTCCCCAAAGTTTATTTTCAAGGGGTGATTGCATATCTAAAATCTTTGTTTACTTTGTTTGTAGTTCTTATTTATCGTTGTGACTGTAGCTGTGCATTGAACCATTGTATCTGAGGGGATTTTGCTGTTGCCTTCAATGGGACTAATTCCATAAGTAAGGCTGTTCAGATATTTTTATGGGATTCACACTTTTCCTCATGGAAAGTTTCAAAGTGTAGCAACATTCAAAATAACAAAAAGTATTTGCTGCTTAAAAAAAAAAAAAATAAAGATGCAAAAGAGAAGAGATAAAATCAAAGCCTCAGAACTAAGCCTCAAGCATGAGTGGCACAACCGAGAAACAATAACTCAGGTTTTTTATCTGAGGTCATATCCTCTGTTTTTTTTTTTTCTCTATGATTCAGCACTAATTCACAAATTATTCTCAAAAGCAATATCAAAATTTTCAATGGGTAACTTGGGATGCCTTGTAAAATTGGTATGCATTTTGTTGCAAAATAATACCAGTTCCTAAAGATCAATAACTAGAAAGAACTATTTTTTTTTTCTATTTCTTTCCTGAATGTTGTATTGAAATTGTTTGTTTTTAGTGGACTTCTTCCAAAAACCTCTAGCTATCTTGCATTCTGTCTTTTTTTGATCTTTGCAGTCTTTGTCTAGCTTTTATTTTAATGTACTGATGACCCAGTTAATGACTTTATTTCTTTTTTGTCAAATGTACTTGAGTTTTGCATTTGTTGCTAATTAGAAATCAAATTAATGTCATTAAAGAGGTCTTGTAACCTTTTTCTACAATGAGAAAGGGCCAAAATTTCTCATCTGAAAAACTGTAGGACTGTCAGTACCTAATGGGTTTGTCAATGCTATTAGAAGTAAATAATAAACATAGAAAATGACTTGACATGAACTATTGTAAAAGATCTACAATGAGCTTTACAACACAAATCAATATTTTTCCAAGAGAGTGACTATTTATCAAAGGCAATAAAAGCTGTGGTGAGAGAACAGGAATATTTTCCTACTCTATTAGCCTAGATCTCTTTTGAAAATGTGAAACAGAAAAATGGTGGCAGATCCACATGAAACAATTGTGATGTATTTTGCTAAAGTGTGTTTTTATATGCTTTTCCGTTAATAGTAAAGACTATATACTTGGATTAGGTTTGTGTGGCAAGGTTTTGGTAGTGGAGGAGGGGGCTACAGGGGTGACTTCTGTGAGAAGCTGTCAGAAGCTTCCCCTGTGCCTGACAGACAAAATGCCAGATGGATCCAAGACAGATCCAGTGTTGGCCAGAGCTGAGCCCATCAGTGACAGTGGTAGCACATCTGGGATAAAATATTAAAGAAGTGGGAAAAAATCCTGTACAACAGCAGCTAGGAGAGAGGAGTGAGAATGTGTGAGATGAACAACTCTGCAGACATCCAGGTCAGGGCAGAAGGAGGAGGTGCTCCAGGAGCAGGAGCTGAGATTCCCCTGCAGCCTCTGGTGAAGACAATGGTGAGGCAGACTGTCCAGCTGCAGCCCATGGAGGATCTCACACTGGAACATATGGATTTGCCTGAATGAAGCTTTGTCATGATGAGAAACCTGCTCTGGAGCTCCTGGCAAGACCTGTATCTCCACAGAGGTGGAGATACTCCCAACATGCTCCCAACATGGAGCAGATATTCTGGCAGCACTTGTAACCTCATGGGGAACCCACACTGGAGCAGTCTGTTCCTGAAGGACTGCACCTTGTGGAAGGGACTTACACTAAAGCAGTTTATTAAGAACTCCATGGGAAGGACTCCATTGGAGAAGTTCATGGAGGACTGTCTGATGTTGAAGGGAGTCCATGCTGGGGCGGGGGAGGAATTTGACAAGTTCTCAAATTTCCATGAGAAGGAAGGCACAGGAGAGACAGTGTATGGTGGACTGACCAAAACTCCCGTGTCTCATCCCACTGCACCACTGCGGCAGAGAAAATAAAGACTTTGGGAGTAAAGTTGAGTCAGGGAAGAAGAGAGGAATGGAGGAAGATTTTTAAGGATTTGACTTTATTTCTCATTACCCTACTCTGCTTTGGTTGGTAATAAATTAACCTAATTTCCTCAAGATGAGTCTGTTTTGCCTGTGATGGTAATTGGTAAGTGATATCCCCTGTCCTTATCTCAGTCTAGGAGCCTTCTCTTTTATTTTCCCTTCCCCAGCCCATTGAGGAGGGGAGTGATGGAGCAGCTTTACTGGGCACCTGGCATCCAGCCAGGGTCAACCCACCATGAGTGTAAACCTTTTATATTATAAAAAGCTATTTCATATTTTTCGCCTGTGTCATTTTAGTATGTGGTCTTTGCATTTAAACTCACATTTCTAATTTCTCAAGAAATTGCCTTCTCTTTGATATGATGATATAATCTTTATTTTATCCAGATATTTTCACACATTAGAATATGGCAAAAAGCATTAATGCACATTAATTCATGTGGCAGTAGGATTTGCAAATGGTAAAATAGTGGAAGTTTCTTCCCACCACCCTTTACAGTCAATAACATAGACCTTGTTATTTTCAAGCAGTGTATCCTTCTAAAGGATATAGAAACCTAGAAACAGCTGTTTTGTTTTCAGAGCTGGTTAACGTACCCAGAGCCTTTGCAAAATCTGCTTCACAGCTTCAGTGGTTATACTATAGGTAACTTTTTACATTATTTTCTTCCTAATGTCCTTATCAAAGAATAGATGACTGTAGACTTGGCTCTTAGCATATATTTTTTAAAAAGCACCAGTATGTTGTTTTGAATATTTAAAGCATTATATAAATGGTAAGACTAAAATTATTAAGATGATACAGCATTTGAAGGAAATCAACTACAAAGAAAGATCAAAGAAAAACACTGATGTTCTTTATATATTAGAGGATCATTTAGTTGTGTTTTAAAAACCGTACACATACAGCACATATGATATATAAATCATACATATATCTAATTAAAATTATAATGATGGCCTATAACCAAGAAAAAACAAGGCTGATTTATTAGAAAAGTATCTCAGTTGTTTATAAGCTTTTTACAAGACTGCCAAAATTTAATTGTTTGGGTGGAATTTGAAGGCTAATTTTCTTCCTCAGGCTTGCTTTTTCCAAAGTTTTAGGGAAATGATCAAAAAGTTTCTTCTAATTAGTTTAAGGAAATCACATTGTTTTTCAACTGAAAGAAGATCAAGAATATTCCATTTGGTTTTAATGAAATGTATAAAACTTTGTGGCATGAACATGAAAATCAGAAAGCTGGCTTATTTAGGAGTGAGAGGTGAATTCTGCTACTCTACAAAACTTGTACTAAAGTTGCTGCCTCCTAAAACTTCACTTTTTATATGTACAGTCATGGCTTGTATACTCTGTGTAGATCCTATAGATATTCTGTACAGAGATAGACCTGAGTATGACCTGTCCCTAAAAATTTGAATAGAAGATACTCACCTCAATAAACTGTTCCAGTGGAATGAGAAATGGCCACAATGGTGCTGAAGTCAGAAATAGGAGGATTTCATTTTTCTTGGTCTTTCCTTCAGTGATATTTGACTAAGAGATGAGAGTATCTTAAAAGTGATGGATGAAGTGACTGAAGAGGAACTATCTCAGACTGGTAGTGACAAGAAGGTACACAGGCACTCTGTGATGGTCAGACACAGGAGCTGAAGGCTGATAAAGCTGGTATGGATTAGCCAAACCTGGATTTGTTATGAAGACAGGTACTTAATAGATGATACTGAACTGAGACTCAGAAAAAAGAAGGACAGAAAATGATGCACAAATAATGATGAAAAATGTTAATTTTGACATTGTCAAACAATTCCATGCTTCGTTTTTAACCTTGCTGAATTTCCTTTCCATGTTTGTTTACTATAGTCTACTTTTGAATTTTAGTGGATGAAAAAAATACAAGTTCAAAGAAAGATTGCTAGCTAAATTTACATTTATACTTTTATGTGTATCGGTAGGCTTTGGCTCAGAAATGTTTTCTTTAGATGCAAAAGAGTACAACAAATAATTTGCACAATATCCGCCTGTAAGGCCAACTTGTTTCATTGCATTTGTGGTTAAATCTTGAACAACAAGGAAAATTAGTCATATTGCTCTTCATCTCTTCAGAATGTAGCTATGCAATGATGTGCACAACAAGCTCCATGCACAGGAAACTGCGAACGTGGGAAAACACATTAAGATAATCCTGTGTGTAGGGCAAAGTCACCCTGACAGAGTGAGGAAACAGAGAAATGAAGACACCTCACTGAACTCTTAAAAAAGGAACAAATAACAGAATCACAGAATCATGTAGTTTGGAGTTCATTGAGTTCAACCTTTGGCTGATCAATGTCTTGCCAACTAGATCATTGCACTAAGTGCTATATCCAGTTGTTTCTTGAAGACTTCAAGGGAAGGTGACTCCAACACTTCCCTGGGCAGTGAATAACTATATCCATGAAGAAACTCCTGCTGATGTCAAACCTGAAGTTTCTCTAACACAGCTTGAGGCCATTTCCTCTTTTCTTGTCTATAGTTGCCTGTGAGAAAAGGCCAAACCCCACCTTGCTACAATCTCTTTTCGGATGGTTGTAGGAAGCGGCAAGGTCACCCCTGAGCTTCTTTTTCTCCAGTCTAAACAACCCCAGCTCCCTCCTCCACTCCTCATAGGACTTACGCTCTAAACCCTTTCCCAGCTCTAATGCGCTTGTCTGGGCATGGTCCAGAACCTTAATGTCTTTCTGGAAGAGATGGGTCAAAAACTGGACACAGGATCTGAGGTGTAGTCTCATCAGTACTGAGTGCAGAGGGACAATCACTGCCCTGGTCCTGCTGGCCACACTATTGCTTTCACAGGCCAGGATGCTGTTGGCTTTCTTGGCCACCTGGGCACAGGTGGCTCATCTTCAGCCAGCTGTTGACCAGCACCCCCAGGTCCTTTGCTGCTCGGCAGCTTCCCAGCCACTCTGTCTTCAGCCTGTACCTACTGATGGGGTTGTTTTGACCCAAGTGCAGGACGCAGCACTTGGCCTTGTTGAACCTCATACCACTGGTCTCAGCCTCTCCAGATCCCTCTGTAGAGCCTTTCCACCCTCCAGCAGTTCAACACTCTCATCCAGCTTGGTGCTGACCATGAATTTAGTGACGGTGCACTCAATCCCTTCTTCCAGATCATTGATAAAGACATTAAACAGGACTGGACTCAAAACTGAGCCCTGGGGAATACCATCTGTGACCAGCCACCAACTGGAACAATAACAATAGTAATGTTATACGAAACATTTTGTTTTCATTGAAAGACAAAAAAATTACACAATTATAAAATCTAGTACATCCTTGTTTTCTTTAAAACATTGCATAGACAAAGACAATATGGAGAAAATTTCAAACTGAATTTTTTGAAACAAAAAACAATTTTCAATTATACATAATCTTTCTGAATTCACATTCTTCTGTCACATTACCCTGATTAGGGGAATGTTTTCCTTCCTCATGATTGAAGCAATGAGAGTTAAAAGGAATTATATGGTAATATTGAAAAAAAAGACAAGGAAAAATATCAATCTCTATAATTGACAATTTTTTTTTTTTATTAATTACGAGTCATTTATAGAAAATGAGATTTTGGGGGTATCAATTATTGTTTGAGGTTTAAATGATATCATATGATGTTAAACCAGTGCCTTTATTAAATATGAGGAGTCTAGATTTTCTTAAAACAATATAGTGATAGTTGTGAATGTCATAGTTCATTCAGTATTGTTTCTTCCATGTATTTTCAAACTGCAAAAGTTTCTTTATGTCTTATTCTGAATGAAAAAGGACCAATAAAACAGGGTGAATAATACCTAGCATGGGTAGCTGTCCAGAACTGGCAACTGATCAGAAACTTCAAATTTTGAAAATCTAACAATTTTTGTGAACCCCTAATTCCATTAAAAACAAACAACAAAAAAACCCTAATACAAAAATACTTTAAAAAATACAAGAGCTCAGTCCTTAAAACCAAGACACCACAAAAAGAAAATGCTAGTGTGATGGAGAGGAAAAAGGGCTGGTTTAGAAATGTGTTAATTCTTTGAAATTAATTTGAGAGAATTATCTTTTAAATATTTGTTATACTTTAGGAGTTATCATGATGCTAGAATTTATTAAGCTGTGGTTTTTTATTGAAAAGTGGGCAAGTTTCCCAGGATTAAGAGGTTTACTGGGATTGTTTAGCACAGGCTTAACTGATGGCTTACAGGAGGATTAATGAAATGGAGAAGGGTTTTATGAACGTATTTCCCTACCTATTCTCACAAGGCTGTGAATGCTTTAATTCATAGAGCTCCAGTTAATACTTGTACAGTAGAAAATTAATTTATGTTAAAATGCCACAGTTAACTGTGATCTTCTGCAGCTACAGAATCTCTAGGAAGAGGGGAACATCTCTGTTTTCTAAGGACGAAAAGATGTTAATCTTTTGAAAAGTTCTGACATGGTGCTATAGATACTATAGGTTTTTTCTCTTATATCATGGCTTTTGTGTAGATTGTTGCTTGAAAAGAGAGTAATAAAACCCTCATGTATTCAGTAAAATATTCCGGCTTTGACAACAACTCAGCTAAGCAAGCTGGCACCTTTATAATGAAACTTTTACCTTGCTTACCTGGTTTAGGTTATACATTGACAGACTGCATCAGGCTTTGGCTTAACACAAGAGAGACCAGTGCTAGGAAACAGCTCTGCAGCCAGGCTGTTAGCAAGGAGCAGCACTGCCGTGGTGTCTAGGACTTTGGCAGCACTTATCTGTCACACCTGCACTTCAGAGGCTGGCTAGAAGTGAGTACCTCCTTTTGCTCCTTTCAAGCCTTTCTATCCGTAGCAAGAAAGCTTAGTAGGGACTGAGTGATAGTTCTAAGTAAGCTTTTAAAATAAGAAGAAGAGAACCATGGGTGTTCAGTTATATGCAGATGTGAATGAAGAAGGAGGAAAAGTCCTTTCTGAGGCTTCAAAGTCACTTGCCACTGACTTAGAAATTTTCTACTTGAAGATTAAAAATCTTCACAAGGAGGATGTATTTCTTTCTACTTTTGCTCTGATTAAACTTTCTAAAATGCTTTGTAAAAGTTATTTAGTACTGCAGGTAGGAATTATTAAAAGTCATAAGTAGCAAAAATCCTCTAAACTTGAAAAAAACCAATCCCCTTGAGCAACTATCCCTATCAATAGGGATTCATACTGCAGGGTCTATGACCGCTAAAGATGTATCAGCCATGTTACACAAGATGTTCTGATGAGACCCCAGTGAAACAATTGGCTGGTTTTATTAACCTGGTGATCATGAAGCATAACTCCAAGAGATGCCATAGCTTTGAATTCTGTCAAAGTTTGCACAGTCATTTGGATGGAGTACATAACAAGGCTAGAAGGAATCTATGGGGAGCTATTTAATAGTACACTGTTGGAGTATTACTTTGTTGCAAATAAATTACTGAGTATAAAGATGAAACCATAGAGACCTGGTTTATCTATATGCAGAAAGAAGCGTGATAGGCTGTTAACTTTATTTTTCTTGTTAATAGTCAAGACATTAATAATAAGACCTTTTGTCTTCAGGGAAAAGTAATGAATGCTTTTATAATCGCTTCACACACTAATAAGACAAAAAGTGTCGTCACTATAATAAATGTTGTGTTAGTCTGGGGATTTTAAAAAAAAAAATCAGACTGACTGGATTGCACAGCAAAATCAGCGGTACTTGGAAAGAGCAAATAAAACAGTGACAGAGCAGCAATGGCACGTCTATCTAAAGGAACAGATCTTGCAGTACTTTACTCACCATGGTAGTCAGCGCTGGTGAGTAAAGTACTACAAGACTCCAAGATTCATGTGGTAAATCCACTTTCAGGCTTGGGCAAGAAAACCTGAGAGATAGATGAGACGATTATAAAGACATAAAAAAGAATCAGCAAATGTGAATGGACAGAACATAAAAATATATTGTGGCATTTCTTGTCTCCTCTCTTTATTTTCTTTAATGTAGGGCAGGGTTGTAACTCTCTGGGAACAGAAAATTTAACAAAAAGGACTCCTGTTAACAGGTGAGAGTTCAGGTTATAGATAAAGGCTGTTGAGATGAAGTAAAGTACTCAGAAATATACCCTAGAAAGACTGAACAACTCCTAGAATTCTACCTGAAAAGATTAATAATAAATGCAAGGATTTTGGACAGCTTCCAGGTTAAAAGGAGAATTCTGAATTTTTTTTAATAGCATTTCAAAATGAGGAGTACCTCCAGGGACAGCTCAAGGCTGTATGTTTTCTTTCCACTTGGATAAGCATTATAAAATATCTGATTAGTAATATGTGTCATAAAGTCCCAAAGTCCTGTACCAGAGTCAATGTGGAATACTCTGTACCAGTGTTGAACATGTAGAGCCTCCCATCTATAGAATAAAATAACAGCTGCATCATTCCTGGAAATTAAGACAACAACTGGAAACTCTCCTGTCAAATATAACCAAATTTGGCTCTTATTCCTTGTATACGCTGAGCCTTTTACCTCCTGTAATGCATACCTAGGCACACACTCCTGGAAAAGTCTTATGATAAGCAAGACCTCATCTCCATTATGTTTTCTGTAAAAAGAAGGGAGAGGAAAAGAAAAAAACAAGCCATCACCTGATATAGACACAATTTCAGATTCTAAAAAGCAAGTATGTCAATCTATGCAAAACTGGACAGAAACTCAGGAATGAGTAGAGACATTGCTAAAAATTTTCCTAGAAAATTATATTAGTATTATCTATTACTTTACAAATAGCTTTATAAACAGCTGACCTTTCTTATATTGAATAAGTAAATTCTTGTTCATTTAGAAGTACAAGAGAATTCCCCAGAGTTCTGCATTTAGCCCAGACCTGCAAAACTTTGCTGAGAATTATTGCTTTAGTACTTCATGAATAGTGTACAATTTTTGACTCATCAACAGCTTGGAAAATGTGTTATATCTATTTTTTTATTATTATTTTATTCTTCAGTCTTGTTTAGTTACAGCAGTGGGAAACTGAACTATAAAACATTGGAGAGTTTAAAAATGTAGCACAACTTTCTACCGGATTTCACTGGAATTGTCCACCAGTGTCAAAATTCAAGATCCTAACAATTATGCTGGATTTGAATTTGTGATAAAGTGAACTAGGACAATCATACTAGCAGTTCTTTAAAATTGTGCCCTGGCAAAAACTAACATTTTAAAGAAGCTAATGAGCCGAATATTAAGCCATACAGATAAATGTGTGAAAGGAAAAGTCAGTTCATTAAAATCGGTTGTAAGGACTGAGTTAAGATAAGGTGATATTTTCAATTTTTTTTACTTAACTTTGCTGTATTTACTCAGATAAATAAATGCCCATAATATACTCCCTTCTATGAATGCTGTTAAATTCTATGAACTACAATAAAAACCAGTATGGGTAAGCAATTAGTAAATGCTAAAATCAAAAAATCCTATTCAACAACCAAACAAAAAAGAGACTGATATACCAAATTTATTTTTTACTGTCTTCAATAGCCCTTTTTTTTCTGACACAGTAAATTTCTGTAGGATAGGCTGTTGACTTTTGGCATAATTCTGTGTAAAATTCTGGTAATCTTGTGTGTTTAACATGTATGACATTCTAGAAAGTTGATTTTGAAGGTGTTTTACTTTGATAAAGAGCTGGATGATGTGGATCAAACTGAGGTTCATGTAAAAGTAATGTATGGTATACAGCTGCATTATTTGAGAACTTCCAAAGCTTATGAGAGCATATTTTAAATATGCATGCTACTTTGCATATAAATTGTATTTGCAGCATACCATCATGAGAACTATCTCATTAACCTGTTTTGCCAAGATGCAGATTATAATTTTGAGACCCATGGATCCCCCCAGACTCCAGTTCAATAAGGACATGCCAATGATTTTGTGGGACTGTGCATGCCGATATTTAGGTGTGTTCTGTGAAACTGCTCGTGCTTACCTTTAGATGTATGTCTAAGGACACGGCCAAGTAAGAAGCACAAAGGACAAATAATGCACTTTTAACTGAGAATGATCTGTGAATACCACAGTGGAAGGACTCACGCTGACTTTGTTATTTTTGGGATTAAGCTTCATCAGCTTTTATGGACAAGAGGGATCATAGTGTGAAAACACATTGTTGTAAAGCCTTTTTCTTGACTAATTAAGTTCAGACCAACCATCTGTTATCTTGGCTTAAATACAAGCCCCATGTTCTCATATATTAATGATAGAGGAAATTTGAGAGACTTAAACATTCCTTTCCTTTAAGAGTGAGTCGCAATATCACTGTTTTGTCAGGGATTATTATTTTATATGCTTACTTTAACATTACATTCTTCTTAAGAAATATAATAACCCAGTCATTGCAATCCCTGTAATAGGGGCAGCTCAGTCTTAGGGAAGTTTTACATTGCATAAACATTAAGAAGATTTTCACCGTTGGTGATCTTCTCACACATTTTTCATTCAAATATTTTATTCTTTGATTATTTGATTTGTATAATGCTGTAAATGGAGTTGTCAGTGAGATTCCTGGTGCAGTCTTGTAGTAGCTCTACACCTTTGTTTTATCATGAAAACAATAACAACAGAAAACATGTGGTGTTCTATGGGGAAGTGAGATACTGCATCCATTTTTAGGTGAGAAAATATAAAAAGAGGAATTGTAGCATTAACATTTTACCATTTTACCGTGATCATGGGTAAAACATAAAGTACAGAAAAATACTAATTGTATTTTGCAGGAGTCATAAACATATTTCAAGATACCCTACTGTATAAGAAGATTGGTTGATACCTTTAAAAATCATGTAGTTTACTTGCAATGTAAAACCCAATGATTTGCATCTAAACAAATACGTGTGCATTGGTTAAGCTAGGCTACTGTGCCTGAATAAAAGTACTTAAGGCTTCTTCTCAATCATGGATGAAGGTTTCTTGCTTGTCTGCAGTATATGAGGAAGCAATTTTAATAGGCAAAGTCTGGAGGACTCAGACTTGAAATGGCAGCATTTGTGAAATCACTGGGCATGAGAAATGCTTATACCAAGAATGAATTGAATTCTGCTATTTCACATGACTGTAACAAGGACTGTTTACACCTATGTGATACAATTCATCTGAAAAACAGTGTAGGTTAAATTATTGCTGGTACATTTTTCACAGTTGTTCAAACTGGTGAAAGCTACTCTCTTCCCTCACGAGAAGTCATACCAAATTCATTATACTATTGTGATCCTACAGTCCACTCTCTCTCTCTCTCTACAGACTCACTCCGTCAAAAAAAATTAAAAGACAGTTATTTTCTCATATTTTTGTTCCTGCCACTAGGTTAATTTTTGTGTTAGATCCTGTCCACTTTCTTTTCAGCCCTAGCAATGCACGGAGTAGATGAGGAGAAAATAGAGTGTATTTTTGACATTTTTTGTCTATTCACAATTGATGATACCCTAATTAGAGTCTCATAAAACGGATATACATGTAGTCTACTTTTCCCATATAGTAGTGGGAATCTGATGGATCATTACTATTGTAATCTCTTTTTTTAACAGCAATCAAAGTTTTCTCTGACTTTCTGTCCAGCATTTGCATCTTACTGTGCTATTCCAAGTAGTTTGATGTATAATCTACCTTATCCTTGATCAAATATTAAAAAGGTTCTGAAAAATGTATTAGTGGTATAGTCTTACTTAAATCAAAAAGATAAGTCAATAATCATCATAAGCCACTGACATCAGAGAAGAACAGCGTCCAGGCTCTTGGTTTGAGACACCCTATCAATAATAGTGAATGTTTCTTTATTCATTAATTTCTATCAGTCTGACAGATAAACTCAGTGGTACAATTTTCCTTGATGTGCATTGCTGTGGTATCATTGTTCCGATATCTGAGACCTGAAAGAAAGCTCTAGTGGGTAGTTCCAACTTTCCAAAAGGAGTTACTGACATCATGTAGTAATGATAACATTTATTTGGAAGTAGTTATTATGCATACAAAGCAGAAAATTTCACAATATTCCTGCCTCAAATCCAATGTTATTACCTAACAAAGCACAGTGAAGGTGCTTTCTGTAAGCAATATGTCTTTTTTTGCAGCATTTCTGTTATCAGTGTCTTGCTGTCCTGGATCATGGATGAAGTGCATTTTAAAGAAAATCTACCAAGTTAAAAAATGATGTGTCAATATCATCCATTCTCTGAATTTAAGGGGATTATCTTTGAAAGGTCTAAGTCACAGCAAAAAGCATAGCAATTTAGAATCCTGAAATTCATGTGGTCCAATCAGAGCAACTAAAGTATCAGACATACTGGCAGAAAGCTTTTGGAGCTATTTCTTAGATTATAGCTGTTAGTCATATAGTAATTTCTAAATGGTAAGCAAACATGGTTTCTTGCCAGACTGATCATTTAAACCATTCATGCATGGAATTACTATTAAAGTCAAAGGTAATCTTCCTGAATTGATTTACTAATGACTTCTGGGGTTGAGTCATTACTGGGTATGAATCAATAAATTTTTTCCTGTAAAGTGTATCTGATGAAGAAATATCTTGAAGGTCTTGGTGTTTGCCACTTCTGTCTCAAAGAACTCTATGAAAATTTAGTAGGTGCAAGAGTATTTCAAACAGAAAAAGAGAAGTCAGTCTGCCATTCTTTTTAGTAGTAACTTGAGTGATGCTTATCTAAATCTTTCTATGTAAGTTGTTCCAGTTATTTCAGTGTATACTGTTCAATACAATTTATCACATACTTATGCAATGAAATATATTCCAGAAACAAATTTAAGTAGGCTTTAATTACATTTCTGACCCACTAAATGTCCAAGCCCTGAGTGAATTCTGCCATCAACCTGTAGACTTGGCAGTGAAGGCTCAAGGTCAGCTGTAACAGAGCAGCTGTCTGGCCCTGATGCTGTTTGATACAGGGCTGTAAGAGAAGCCCTGCGGAGAGTGCTGGCCCCCTTTCATTCATGAGCTACATTTACCCTGAGCCACTCAGATGTGGTCCTTGCCTGAGCTACATTGCACAGTTCTGCTTCCCATCTATGTATCTTGTTGAACTGCACCAGAGCACCGACCTGCAGCACCCTGGATGGACTTCACACTTGCATCGTCACTGTGAATTTGCCTGGCAATGCCAAGCCAGATAGCTGACCCCGGATACGGCTCTGCTCCTCTCTTGTCTGGGTGCTTTGCTGCTGTGCCCTTGTCAGTGAGATCAGTGCCCTGCCTGCCTTGCTGCCACCCTGAGCTCCTAGTTTGCCTTCCTTTACAGATCAGAAAGATGTCAGTGTTCCCTGATGCTACCTCCTGTATTAGATCCTAATAATTAAAGATCCTGCACGGAGAACAGTCATACAAGTGCATATTGTATGCATATGCACAGTAATGAAACTCTTCATTCATTTTCTAAGGAAGTATCCTTTGCCTCTTCCCAGATTACAGAAACCTAAAATATATGGCATGGAATACTAAGCCTTTGACTAGTGTAAGTACTATATGTATGAAAGCATGCATAATATATAAATTGTGAAATTCATTATCAATAAAGAAGGCTTCAGCATAAAAAAAAGAGATCTTGCAGATGGAGGAAAGCTAAATGTAGAAGGATAGATTTTCAATGTCCACTTCAGAGGTAGAAATAAAATTCAGATTTGATGAGGATCAGTCAGTGTCCATTAGGCAATGCAGCCTCCATTCCTGTCCAGGATCTGCATATTGTTCAATTATATAGGCAGAATAATACCTTTCCAGGGTTGGCAGAAATAGCTGAAATTCTGAAGAACAAAAGACGAGCCAAGAGAAACAATGAATTTCAGCTAACATGACTCCACTGCTGAAGTACAGCCAGCTGGAGGTAAGAAAAACCATGCTGAAGACAGGGATGAGACAGTGATTGATAGCCTTGTTTGAGGGACAGATGAGATCAATCTGACAGTTTCTGGCACAAATTGTGTTTCCTGCTGCTCAGGCAACTTAATTTCATTTATGTTCATTTATGCCAGCTGGGTGTATCTTATTCTTCTCTTCCCTCTTCCATGCGGTGTAGTTTCACTTTTTTTTTTTCTTTTGTTCCTAAATGGCATCTCTACCTTTAGTAAAAAAAAATAAAAAATAAAAAAAAAATTAAAAGACAGTTATTCTCTTAATCCATCTAGCTGACATTTCTTTAGTTTTCCCTTTTGTGTGCTCAGTAAAAAAAGGAAAGCTTTATGTGCTCTTTATTATAGTTCTACCTGGAGATATGTGATTCAGACCACAAGCCAGTGTCAGTTTATTGACACTGACCTGTGAAATATTTCCTGTGCTGTTATCTGTCTGTTATTCTCCAGCTTTCCAGGTCTGCATTCTGTGTGACTCTGAAGTTATATATCAGCCAGCAGCGGGACTGCTGCCCCCCGTGTGCTGTACAGTAATGCATCAAGTATGCCATCATTAAGATAAATTATGTTCTTTTGTGAACGTTTGAGTCTGTATTTTTCAGTACAAAAAAGCAGCTGTGGTTGAACTAGAATTTAAGATGGCTCTTAAACGTTAGAAATAAATTGATTACTTAGCACAGTTTTGGCAAGGGAATTAAGAGGATTCTGGCTCACGTTCTGTGCAACATGGCATTTCTGTTGTTAATACTCAAGCAGAAATAAAATGACAGGAGAAGAAAGAAGAAAAATATTTGAGATAAGCAACTTTTTTTTTTTTTTTTAAATTCAGGTTTGAACTACAAAGTTACAACATGCTGGTAAATCTGCAGACTTTTAGCAAATCTGCTATGCTTTGATAAATGTCAATGGCCCTAAATCTGAGCTGTAGAATAAGGGCTTGCATGTGACTTTTGTCTCATTCTTGTTGTAGTTGCTATGAGGTTTCATTGCCTTCACCTAGAGTTAGATCAGACTCTAGAAGCAAGACAAGCTTCTGCTAAAGTTTTGGTAAAAATGTAAAGTTAGAACTTCAAAGTCAAGATTTCACACTACATTATGTTATAGAGTTATTGGAAAAACACATTATGGAAGTAATACAGAAAAATCTCTGCTTCTTTCTCAGAGAACAATAAATAACACATGATTCAATAGGCTAGTCCTTTATTATATTATGATTCTGTGAGACATATTAGTTTTCCAGCACACATTAAACTCAGTGTGTGATGTTTGTAGTACGAAAGTCTGTCTGAAAATCATCCATTGCAAAGTCTCAGTGCCAGCTTTGGTGGTTGCCTCTAGATGTTCCAAAACATGTTTTTTTCCCACCTCAACCTCCCTTTCACAGATTTCCTTTAAATTTCCTAATATTTTACTTGCTTCTTTGTTAATGAGTTCTTTCCCCTGTCCTTGCCAGCTGTGACTTTTTAACTTGATGAATAAATTGAAATTTTTGTTACAGTGGAAGCACTCGTTAAAAATTCAACAGGTGTATATTTTAATATCTCTAGAATAAAATTAGCGTGTATGCACTTCCTATTCTAAGACTTCTGATTTATCCTATCAGGTACATAAAAGTCATTGTAACACTTTAAAAACTTTGCTTGTCTACTTGAGTGTTGAAAATAGTTATCTGAGAGGGCAAGAACTGAGGTTTGTTGAACTCCTTAGAGAAGATTTCTTCCCTGCTTTTGTGCACATTTCAATTCAGTGTTCCAAATTAAATTACACGAGAGGCGAACTTTGGGATTTTTTTTTTTCAGAAATTCCTGTGAAATTTAAAATACTCATCAGCTTTTCAAGAAAGAGTAGTGGAGAAAGAAAGCAACATCAGTCTAGTTTGAAAAAGAAATTATAAAGTTCCTAAAAGGGACCTCAAGACAGTGTGAAACATATTGTAGTGTGAATATGAAAAGGTGGCAACATTATTTTTTAAGTGTTTACCTGGCTTTGTTTGTATCAGTTTTGTGGTGGCAGGGATATATTTATATTTCTTAGAAGGTGTTTGATTTGTCTCCCATCCTCACTTCTGAGTATGAAAGCATCCCTCGGCTGAAAGTGGGGTAAATATTCACTGATAGAGGATGTATTTGAATACCGACAGGCCAAAGTCTAAAAAAGATGTACACGGTTATGGTGCCTTGTTTTGCTCTCCAGGTTAGTCTTGACAAATTCCTGATAGCTTCATGTGACCAGAAACAAAAATATCTTCGGGTACAGATACTTAAAAAGAAGAAATAAAAAAAGCACCTGATCATAAGCTTATAAATATCATCACAATGTTATACAAGATCATAGAAAACATTCTGATGAAATGAATAAAGATCAGAAAGCAAAAGGAAAATAGGATAAAATGCCACATGGGTTTTTGACATTTGAAGCCTTCTGGATTACTCTGATTTAACTAAGTGAAAGTTTTCAAAGGAAAGTAAAGTAGGATTAATACATTTCAATAACTTACCTGCCATGGTGCCATACACAAATTATTTAAGGTGGAAAAGGTATTACTTAATGTAAGATTTGTAAATAATGATTTGGCAAAACCCAGTGCCCAGAAAGAGAAATATTACCTGAAGGACATTACTGGTAAAACTAGCTAAGGGTCATCTTAGAGTCTGATTTAGTATTTCCATTAACAACCTTATTGCCAAATATTGTGTTTCAGCAATTGAAGGTACTGGTGCCTGAAAGTAGAATGAACTGTCATAGAAAAGGGAGAGAAAGTTTTTACCAAGCAACACCTTAGCTGGGGGTAAATAACTCAGTATTGAAAATGTGTGATGCAATTGTCCTATACAACTTTAGGATTCTTTTATTCCTATTTCTATTTTATTTCTTGGTTCTCCTAGGGGAAAAAAGAAAAAAAAGTCCTGACGTGTAATAAATACCTGAGTTTAAAAATAAGTCTTTTTTGCTTTATAAATTTTTGGTTTTTGTTTAGTTTAGTTTAGTTTTGTTTTTTAAATTATGTCCCTGACAACCCTAAAAAACCGGAAAAAAATCCTAAGATGATGACAGTATTCTATTTTGAACCAGGGGCTTGCACCACTGTTTTAATCAGTTTTGAACTCCTATGAATCATATAGATTTTTACAGAATTATATTGGGGCCGATGTTTTGGTGGCTTTGTTCGCAGAGGAAAATATCTCTAGGAATGTGTGACAGCTGAATTTTTTATTTTCTGTGCTATTAGTCTGAGGATGGAATCTGTGGATCATTACCAGCACCACTGATTGTGTTTCTGCTGAATGAGGAAATCGGGAAGGATTTCTGATGGCCCCACATAGTTTGAAAAGCTTGAAATTTGGACTAGCAAGTGGGTTGAATTGTGAGTTGCTTCATCTACTACATTTCAGCTGAGAATCTGGATTGTGTGATTTGCTTTGCCAGCCTCATATAAAGCCCTTAAAAATGACAAAGTTCATTGAATTCAGGAAGCGTTTTTATAAACACGAAGATGCTCACCTTCATAAATTGTTTTTTTTTGGTTCAGGATTTAAAGTGATAACGATGAGAAGCTAATGGATTGCTCATATCTTTTTGTGTTTATTTTCATAAAACATATGAATATATTGAAATAATGATTCCTCTCATTGCATTTCTATGAAATTTTTCTGCTGACATGTGGTACAGATATATAAGTAAACTTGTTGAAGGGATCCTGTTCCAATTTAAGAAATTTTGAGATGTAGCATCAAGATCTATTTGATCATGCATCTATAAATGATAATTTTAGAAATAAAACAAAAATATATTTCTAGGAAAACTGAATTATTGTACTAACCATTGTTTTATATACAGTTATAATTTTCTTTTCCAAAGTATTGATCATATTTTTACAAGTATCACTGTCCGAGAACAATTTGGCAGCTTTTTTTTTTTTACCAAATATTGTCCACTAAGAAAAACTTGTAAAAGCAGAACTAAAGAAATTCTTTTTCCTAGGTATAAAACTTGCTAGAGTGATGAAACATAAGTCTATAGTATTTTTCCATGTTCTCTCAGTTGCCACATTAATAGATATTAACCAGAAATTCCATGAAATACTGTCAGAAAGTAAAACTTAATTGGGTATTAAAAAACAAAGCAAATATTATAACATCTGGCATGTTGAACAGTCTCAAATAATAGTGAGTATAACTTATACAACCAAAAGAAAATTGGATAGAAGAACTGCAAAAAATGAATGTTTTCTCATATGATAACTTGCTATTGATGAAATTAAAGGTCATTACAAATTTATTACAGTTTTCAAAGTGGAAATGGTACAAAGATCGGAAGATACTGGCTATTTTGAAGGAGAAGGAAAGAAAAATTCTCACACTGCAGTGAGGTTATACGACTCAAAGATTGTGAAGGCAGCTGAATACTAAACTGTGACAGAGAAAGAAGAAGAAAGCAAAAGTTTAAGATAACCAGAAACATTTAATTGTGTTGTTCAAAAAGAAGCTGCAGACATCGCTACTATGTGTGTCGCTGTACGATCTTTGTGCTTTGTCTTCTGCTTTGCCTACCGGGAAGAAAAATCACACAATATGACTTCTACTTAAGCTAAACTCATGTCTGTCTTCTCATGAAGCTCCAAACACATTTAAATGTGTCCATGTGTGCAGATCTCTGCATAGTGAGAAAGCAGAAAGCTTAATATCATTTATCTTGCACCAGTAAATCTTACACAAAATGACTCTTGGAAATTAGGAAGAGCAAGTCTAGTGTTAAATGATAGAAAGGTTCTTTCATTCAGTAAACAATTATCTGTTTCTACAAAATTCTGCACAAATTAAACAAAGATTGGAGGTAGCACAGGCTGTTTACAAGAATGTGTACTGACAGGACAAGGGATTGTGGCTTCAAACTGGAAGAAAGTAGGTTTAGGATAGATATTAGGAAGAAATTATTGCAAGGGTGGTAAGGCACTGGAGCAGGTTGCCCAGAGAAGTTGTGGATGCCCCATCCCTGGAAGTGTTCAAGGCCAGGTTGGAGGGAGCTCTGAGCAATGTGGTCTAGTGGAAGATGTCCCTGTCTAAGGCAGAAAGGCTGAAACTGGATGGTCTTTGAGGTCCATTCCACCCCAAGACATGCTGTCATTCTGTGATTCTATGATTCTATTACAGCGGTGCTCTTGAATTGCATTTGTGGGCCAGTAAGAAAAGTAAGAAATCTTTTAAATTCTACAATTTGCACGTTTTCTTTATACAGTCTGCAGAAAACTTACGAGAAATGGTAGAGACTAGCCAATACGCAAGCAAAACTAAAGAACACCACATGTAAAATGTGGCTTGTTAGTAAACGAACAGTTGTCTTGGTCTGTCTATACTTCTCTGTGTGATGTAAAAGTAGCACATGTAACAGTACTTGCTCAGACCTAGAAACTTTCAAGCAGCTTTCTATGAACAAGGAAATAACTTAGGGAAAGGATTTCTGCTTTTTAACATTAAACTAAATCCACCCATGGTGTATATGAGGATTGGGAACTACATCCGTAGAAGTGCCTGAGACCATTCATTAGCACTGAGGAAAATTGGCACAAGAAACTATGCACGCATGCAATTAGCATGGAAAACAGATGGCTAGATGTAAAATATTTGCTAAGGACAGTCACTCTGCCATGCTGACTCCAAAGTGGTGCTGGTTTGGGAGAGTGCTGGCTAGTTGGTCTGTAACACAGTTGTAACAGCTTCCCCATGTACATAGTGATGTTCCAGCTTTGGGATCTGCTAATTTCCTAATTCAGGCAGGTATAGAGTCCCTCTCCTCACCAGCACCCTATCATCTGACTGTCATTAAAGGAGACAGAGTAAACACTTTTCCAGTTACTATTATTATGTATCTAATGCAGTGTATCTAATGCACAGGAGTGTTGCTGATGATGCCATTGCATTGAATGGAAATATGTTACTCAACAAGTAACATTTACAGCAGAATCTAGCAAATTTTTTTCAAGTGACCTGTATCAGTGTAAGACCTCCTAAATGATGCGGTACTAATCCTAGGATTACGAACCCTTTCTACAGGGTATGATCTCTCAGAGCACTAAAGGAGGGACATAAACTCCATGGGAAAAAAAAGTGAAAAAAAAAGAATACTCAGTTTAAATAATGTCTTTTTGGATGACGGTCTGGTCGACATATGCACAGATGGACAGAGTGAGGCTTGCAGTAGGATTCTTAATTTAAATTTTCATTTGCAGGAGAAAATAATTTTAGCAAGCCTTTGACATGTGTTTTCCTACTAAGGTATAAATTATGCAGTATATAAAGTCTTGATTCTGTTAGACAGAAGTAACTAAATAAACAACATAGACTTTTTTTAAAGTTCTGAGCATTCATGTACCATAAACTAATTATAATTTTTTTTTTTACTCTCTTTGAAGTCATTGATAAAATATTCTTGCAAGATTTGAAAGAGATAAAATAGAAGTTTTAAATTTTTCAGCAGGGAAGACATTAATTTTCTCTCAGTACAATAATTGTAAAAATACAATTCTGTTTCATCTTTAATACAAGGTAGAAAAAGGGAAAGTGAATTATCCGCCTTAGCAAAGAGATTACTAATAATGAAATTACTGTCTTCTTGCAGAAGAATTTGCTGTTTATTAATGCTAACACACGGTTTCAGACTTACATGATGTACCAGACAAGAAGGGAGCTGATACGATTGTAATTTGAATTTCTGCTGCAACCCATCATATTAAATTACATGAAATGCAGGTGAAAAGCTACATGTAGGCAGGTAACATGACACAAATAGCAGCATCATCTACCCAAATCTATTTGCTCTGAAAAATTCATTATTTCGTTCCAGATACCTGAAAGAATGATCTCCATTTTTATCTGCAAATTATCCCATCTCCTGCCTTCCTCCAGAATCTTCCCAAATGCTTTTGTGCTTCTCCTGCTAGATGTAGAAAGGTCTGTGAGGGATGAAGACACCATGTAAAGGCACCATACTCCCTTTCTCCAAGTCCTCTGGTTTTAAGGGGAGCAAAGAGGCTGTGGTAGACATTTTGAGGTAAAATTGCAAGATAGCTGAAGGTCTCCAGAGGTTTTCCATGAGGGTCTATCAGTTGCCCATTCTGAATTTTGACTCTATGGACAAGAAGAGGTCAGTGGGACAAGGAAGAAGAGTGTCAGTGGAACCAGCTTTGCTCCTTTACATTTTCTTCACACTCCCAGATCACAGCTGAAAGAAGGCATATGTTAATAGAGTTTCAGAGGTAGTCATTGGCACCTCTTCTCCAAGGCAAAAGTATCTGCTAGGACATTCACATTCTCCAGGACCCGGTATGATCCGACGAGGCCAGGAAAGACATAAGCTGAATAGGAAAAAGAAGTTCTCGCCTTCTGTGACAATAAAAAGGCACGCAGAGTAATGGGCACAAGACAAGAAACACCATGCATAAGAAATATTTGGAAAGTTCCTCATATTAGGTCAGTACAAGTTAAAAAAAAATATACCACTTTTATTATTGTTCTGTTCAAACTAGTCTTTACAAATGCCTTGAAAATATTTTTCTTCACAGGTATTTTTTTATTCCTATATAATTCTCATATTTTCTTGCTAGATATCAGCTACACCAAATTATTTTTGTTTCATGGCTCTTTCATTACTTTTCTGAGCCCAAACCATCAGACAGCAGAAAACTGCATCGGAGATGAGGCCTTTTAATAGACTTAGGCTCCACTTCTTCAAGCTACTGATTATTCTGCAGGATTTTGAGTGCTGAAATCAAATACTCTGAAGTTTCCATGAAACATTTCTCAGAAAGAACTTGCCATTTATAATGGAAAATAAGTCTCTGCATGTCCTCTGCAGTGTATTTTACACTTTCCCAAATAATTCTTTAGCAGAAGAAATTTAGCTATTTCATGGAATGACATTTCCATATCTTATACATTGTGCAAAGAGAGCAGAGAAATGGTTTTAGACATCATTATTAGCCCTATAACCACATGTTAATGTAAAAGAAAGGCCAATTTATTTTTAACCACACCCCTTTTTGATATGTAAACAGGGCAAGTAGCAACTTTTATGATCAAAAGTATCCACACTAAGTTCCTGAAAAAGCAAGATGTGTACAGACATGACCCTCCTTATAAAACCGCAGAGAGTAAAATTCTTTCTTATAACATAGTAAGCAGCTCTGGATTACAACAAAATCTGCTAGGACTGGAGAACATAGAACATTTGGGAGTCAGGTTTGTCAGTTTGTGGAAGACCTCCTAATACGTACATGTCATGATTCGAACCATTGTTTATTCTACATAGTCTACATTAGTTCCCTCACAATAGTGACAAACTAAGTCATTTATTATCTTTACCCTTACGGCAAAGGCAGATTGGCTAACTTCATCCCAGTTCTCTTTTTATGCGAAAAGTGAATTTCACATTTACCTTTAATGCTGCATTGTTAATAAATTTGGCTTTACACTTTGAACTAAATTAGCTACAAAGTTCCATGGAAACTCAGAGACGTATTTTATAGAAATACATATCCTCTTTTATTATAATTTTTTTCTTGAGTTCTACTGAAGAAAAAAAAATCGGATTAATACTGATCCCCTGAGATGTCATAATTTTTTATTTACAATTCTAGTTTCATCCAGAACTAGATTTTTTTTCTCCCTTATAATTGGCATACCAACATATTTTAATTTTATTTTTATAAATCTATTTAGAGTCACAGTAATGCACTGACTGCAGTTGCTGAAGCCGCTGCAGTATCTGTCTCTGAATCACAGCTACTAGCAGTGCAATGTTCCAAATTCTTCTGCAAACTGTCAAGTTCTTTAAAAGCACATATATTAAATATTTTGAGCTCTTTCACTAAGCTGTTACAAAAAAAACCAAAAAACAAAAACCAAAATCTTGGCATATTCTCTAAATTACGTAGCTATTTTGTGAGAAAATGGAGCACTTGTAGTTGGAAAAGTAGAGAAAGGCTGCACAATTAATTCAACACCCCAAAACCTGAAATTGTTTAGCTGAACAGAACAGAAATAAATGTAGAAAAGATAGATGAAATGGTGTTCAACCTGGCCAATGTTTAGAAATGTAAGTTATTATAAATAGTCCTGTGTCAGTAAACCAGCTTCTGTCTTTAACAATACCCATGTAATGGAAATACATTTCAGAAAGCATCAGCTTATCAGTAAATGTACACAGATGGTTCCTCTATTTGCCATCAGTTCTTTCGCTGACTCCCCAAACAGCCTGAGGAAACTGCATTTACTAAGATCTCCTCAGATAGCTGTAGCAAGCAGAGCACTACCCATCAGTATCAGAATCACAGTCGTCTCTTTCATATCATATTTTGAGCACATCCAGTAATCTGACCTGTCACAGGCACCAGCCAAGTGGAAATGACAGTGAATGACAGTAACAGAACAAATAAGATGGCTGCCAGGAGTGCAGAGAGATCCAGGGACCTCAATCAACTGAACCACAAATCCATTAAATGATTTAATTTTGTGTATCCAACTGTGGGGCAATGTTTACAGTAGGAGAGTAAAATACACCCACAAAAAATAAAAGTATGTAAAGGAATAAACAGTTTGAGAAATAAAAATACTCTGAGGAGAAGTTAATGCTTGATTGGTCCCTTTTTAGGAAGATGTTACAAGCTTTATATGTACATAGAATAAACTGTTCTGTAATATGACCTTACATTTTAGAAAATGATTCACAAATGAAATCAGTTTTGACTGGTAATGCAGAAAGGTAAAAAGACACCTTCTTCCATGAAAGTAGGCTAGTCAACTTGAGTTTTGTTTGAAGTATTTTTCCTTTCACTCCCATTTTCTGGCTGGGACTGCAGTGGCTGAAATGCAGAATGAATGTATTTTAACCTGAATTAAGGATACAGTTTTATTTATGTATACCTATTTGTTCCAGGCTCAATCTTGTATTTCAAATGAAACCTGAAAGGCAAAACTGGCGTAAAAAAATATGGCATGGTATCATATATATCCTTTTAGGTATTGTAGAACTTTAATTTTCTATTCATCCTCTCTATTAAAGGATAGTTTGACTCATTCTATACTAATAACTTCAAATGCAGTTAAATTCAGTTTAAAGCCCCAGGATAAGGTAGACCACAGTCCTACACTGTACCTTCTGAGCATCTCATAAGGAGGTGAGGAGAAGATATGTTGTCTCTTTGCTCTGTCGGCACCATGGTTCTGATGAACTTGGGCATTAACTCATGACAACGTAGGCTGTTAAATATCATTTATGATTAGGCACTATTCATTCAAACACACAAATGGCTTGTGGATGGAAAAAAAATCATAAAGAACACATGAGAATTAGAAAAAGTGTTTTACTCTTTTGACTTTTATTTTTTTGTTGTTGTTCTTTGTTTGCTTTGTTTTGGTGGGGTATTTTTTGTGTGTGTGTTTGTTAGTTAGGTAGTTTTTGATGTATTAAATCTGCTTAGGAAGCAAGATACTTTTTTTTAACTAATAACAGCCAGATGTGCCTAGTTGAAAAGAAAATCAGCATGTTACTCTTTCATAATTCTTTCAGTTATAAGAATCCCCAGATCAAATACACCTGTAGTGTAGCTGCAATGCAACTGATGGGACTCTACAGAGCACTCCAGACATGAGAATATTTTAAGACATTCATTAGGTGATGTTCGAACAAAGCCTCTGTAAAGCTACAAAACTGTGTGATCACACTATATAACATGTGCTTTTGCTAATAAGCAGCACCTTCTTCCCAGTGTAAACTCATGACTACACCAGATCATTAAATTCACTGAATAACAAAGGTAGAGAATTTTGTCCAAGAAGCTCTGCCTTTAGCAAAGAAACTTGCAGGGAATGGATTTCTTTCTAACAGTTCTTTCTTCTTAAACTATTTCATTCTATGAGGGGATTTTAATTTTTAACGAGCAGATAAGAAACCCCAAAACCAAAATCAAACCCAATCAACCCCTATAAGAAAAATAGCTTATTGTTTTGAATTCATCAGATGCCTCACTGTCAGTAAAAGAGGTCTCAGTCAGACTTTCTTACCTATTGGAAGACATTGCAAGCCACTGTGATCTGTCAAACGGCATTCTGTGCTGCATTTTCATAATATGCCACTAAGTCAAAAGATACATTTCTCATAGATACATTTCTAATGTTTTGAATGCAGGGCAAAATCAGCCTTCTGGGTACATTTTACTGGATTCAAGAATGTGCTGCTCATTTATTAGTCTATGCTCATTTAGAGGCTTGAGATGAGCTCCAGAATATGCTTTGAGGGGTAAAGATGCAAAATCCAGTACACAGTCGTTTGTAATTAAAGAAAATTTATTCACTCCTCTGTACTCAGCCATAGGCAGATATGCTGGTTCCAAGGCTTTTCCTCAACTCTCTACTGTAATGCCAGGAATAATAACAGGCAACCAGACCTTGAACAATTCTTACAGCACTGAGTGCATCACACAGCCCTGTAACCTGAAGTGGGACATGAAGATCGCAGACAGGAAGCATGCTGCGTTTCAGCTCAATCTTTGACATGACCTCTTGTGCAAACACAAACAAGAGAATGTAGGAGGAAAAGGGGATTTTTCTTTTCCTCGTGTTCTAGCTGTCCAATGTAGCTGAACATACTGCCTCAGATATTTTTAATTTATCTGAATATATGCATCTACACACAGGTATTCTTACTTTACCCTCACTGAAAGATTTCCCTTGTGTAAAGGAAAGCTTTGTATTGTCCTAGTGGGAAGGAAGGAAGGAAGGAAGGAAGGAAGGAAGGAAGGAAGGAAGGAAAGAGCTTCCAAGATAAACTGAGATTTTTTTTTTCCAAAGAATCATATGAAAGTTTTTTACTTATTTCTCAAAGAAAATATGGCAGTCTTAATTATGATGGCTAACTCATGTAGAGCTGAAAAACTGCTCAGTCCTATAGCACAACTGCAACTACTGCTGTTTTACTTGCTTCTAGTTTGTTGCAGATACTGCCCTATTTCGGCAAGCCATGTGGAGTGTATAATTATATGCAGAAACACTTCTGTTCATTGACTTTTCTTTTTCAATACCAGATTTGCCTGTGTGTTTTCCTTTTTGCGGAACTATAAATTATGTCCTCAGAATGACCATTTACACTTTGATGCATACTAATCAATGTAAACATGTCATTTTATAATTAATTCTGAACTAATTAGCGGCAATTAGATGTGTCTGTCAAAGATATCAGGAGTAATTTAGAGTATATTACTTGTCAGTCAAATATGTTTTAAATAAATTTTGATAGCATTTCTGGCTCAAATTAACAGAACATCAGAAGCTTGCAGCCATGTTCGTGGATGTTATTCTAACGTGCAAGGAAGGGACTATATGCATATTTATGTAAGAATATTTCTAACTGTGTTGCTAATATTATAGCAGCTTGAATAGAGAAAAGTATATTATCTTCACATAGCTAAATTGTAAAGAGTTGAACTAGAAGTGTAATAGCCAGTGAGGGAAATAGAGATACAAAACACTTTATTAATGCCTAAATCAGATTTTAAAAATACAATTTCATTTTCTCTTTTTTAAAAATAAAACTCTTATGATCCTACTGATTCTGTGGTTCATAAATCAATACCTAATAGTATCTCGAAATTTGAATTTCTGTAGCTGGCATAAAATTTTAGGTGCAAGGAGAGCAATGGAGTTGTACCTGGGTTAGTCTTTGAAGGATATTTTTTCAACCTGTTATAGATATCAGGCTCAGAATTTGATCCATTCCATGCTGAAGTTAGAGATGAAGCTTTATTTGAATTATGAATAAATAAGAAATACAGCAAGGAATGACTGAGCATGTACAGTTATTCTAGATTTATACTGGCTCTTGCATGCCTGCATAGATAGATGCTGTCAGCTAATGTTCTGTCTACACATCTGAAAGTTAAGGATCTCTTCAACAAATAAGTAAACACAATCAACATTTTCAAAGACAAGAATTCCAAGAAAGTGAATCTTTTTCCAAGGAATGGTAGCAGAGTTATGGGACAGGAGGCCATAGAAACCTTTCTAACCTGAATTGACTCAATGACACTCACCCACCATTATTTTTCATCCATGTTTGTCAAAAAGATGCTGTGAACAAATAAAAGAGATTAAGAAGTGATTCCTGGGTCCTGAATCCATGCTCTAAACAGGACAGAGATGGAATGCATTGGGCCACATTTAAAATTAAAAGCACTGCTATTTTATGGATGCAACAGCAAATTCTGCTAAGAACACTTAAGGGTAGAGCTGAAAAATCAAAAGAAATACATCCCAAGAGGCATCTTAAGTTTCTTGCCATGTTGGACTTTTTGAAGGGGAACGTGTGGCCAGCTTTATAGGTAATAGCAGACTTCATGCTGCAGAACAAGTAAATGATTTCGTACCTGAGAGTGCACACTTTTCTGGATGTCTTGTCTCCCACATCCTTTCCAGCATTTTTTACGAAATGACAGTGATCTGTTTTCTGACCAGTAAGTCATTAATGAACTTTAGGTCATTAGACAAATCAAGGAGGCAATCCCCTTTCAGAGGAGACAAAACAGTGACTTGCCAGGTAAACATATTTTCAAGACACCTTCCTGAGATGATACAAGGTGATATTACCTATCAATGCAGAATTATGGGGAGGTTTGTTTGTGTTTTATTATCTTTTACCTGCCAAAAGGGAATCTCTTGAGTTTTTTTCTATCTCTGAGGAGTCTACAACACTCTAGAGATTTAGATGAAGTTAAATGCTTTTGCTGCTAGGTTTATCATAAATCACAAGAGCAAAATAATACACCATCCTCTAATTTCAACACTGACATGAAATGCCAGTGCTTCTCGTCAGAGATTTGCTATCAGAAGTGTCCATAAAAATGTGAAATAAGATCTTGAAGGATGAACATGACCTTGGAATATAATTGGTAAAAGCTGCATAGATTCTGGGAGAAAGGTATTTCCAGAAGTAAAAAATATATTTTATTGAAACCTTTAAATATTTTTTTACTGCAGATTCATGCTAACAGACTGACTCTTTAAAAGCATATTCTTAAACCCCTTCCTCTCTCTTTTTCCAGCTTTTGAATGAAATATTTGTTTAAATATTAAGGCAAATTAAAAGAAGTGGCTTCAGGAAAAAAAAAAAGAGAGAGAAAAAAAAATAAACAGTGTTTTGCAGCATAGAGTCATTTCTCCCAAAAAAAAATAAAATAAAAAAAAATCATCAACCA
>VZTF01003348.1:2736437-2861437 GCA_013397755.1 Cnemophilus loriae
TTTTTTTTTTGGCACATACTCATGAACTTACCTGATAAGCATTAGTAAATCCTTAGAAAACAGGTCAGTATAACAATGAGAACAAAAAAGAAGTCGGGACACATACAGGTTATCATAATGTGTTATTTTTTTCGCAGATTTCTTACTTACAAAGTTCCTGGTTTTTAGAGGTTGCAAATGATAATATCTTAGGGCTTTAACTTGTATTTACTTAGCACGGAGTTCTGATAACTTAAGATGGTGCTCTATTAAAGGATTTTTATTATTTTTCTCCCTTTCTTATATCCTCATGTTGATAAAAATGGTAAAATGAAGCACATGATCACAGAACTATGTTAAGTAGAGAGGCTCATCTTAAGCTACCCATCTCCTTGGCCAAAATAGAGAGGAGCATGAATTAACATTACTTTCCAGGAACACCCAGTACAGAACATTTTCCTAGTTTATGGACTGACTCTTGCTTCATTTCTTGCTATTGATTAAAGAAAAAATAATTTACATCTTCAAGTTAAAAACTATAATCCAACAAGCTAATTAACATAGTGCCTACAAGTTTTTAATACAATGCGTGCATGTCTAAACAATTGTATCTAGGTGCAATTAAGAGATTAGACACATATCCCACCTGCAAAGCATCAATGCTGCTATGGTGGTAATAGCTGTTTTGAAATCATTGCTTAGTGACTGCTTCTCATGGCATTTATTTCATTAAAATTTGAGTATCGGTATACACTACGATACTGACAGTTTTGGCTTAGAACCAATCCAGTGCTAGTGGAAAACCTGCTTTTTTCTCTTACTGCCTTAACTTAGGAGAAGAGCATGGATCAATACATCTCAAAGTGTGGGGAGGGGAATCTGAAATTGCTGAAATTGCACTGATATTCTTCTTTCATTCTTCTTAGCCCTATGCTGGAAACTACACAAAGGAGAAGAAATATTACTACAGAGAGAACCTCTGCAGACTGCTAGCTGGCATGACCAATGGGGAAAAAATGAATGGTGTGCTGGAAATGGTAACTAATGGCAGCTAAGCATGCCTCCTCACTCAGGCAATGCTGTGTCAGGGACTGATGAACTGACTCCTGGAGGGAGAGAACAAATCCACATTGTGGTGTGGGATGGAGGTAGGGCGCTCTGCAGAGCAAGGTTAGAGCTGGGTTAATTGTGCCTGCCTTGACCAGCAAGTGTGGATACAGCATGAGCCTAATCCAGCTGTAATGCTTTCAGCTCAGGAGCTAACAGCTAAAGCTAAGTCAACGTATCCTTGCACACTGCTGCGTTCACAGTGTTGCCGTCTTCTCATAGTCTCAAACAGCTTTTTCTGACTAGAAACACTTAAACTCAAATCTACAGCTCTGAGCCACAGATCCTTCCCTGTGGATGACAATAATAGAGACAATATTAGAACTGGGTTTCCCCCCCCACCATACTCTGTTGCATCTTAGCTCTCTATTTCTGTTATTTTCCTATTGTGCAATAACATATTGTGTAAGAAAATGGATCTGGATGAAGAGATCAACTGAACTCGCAATGAATTTGTGGATGACACCAAGTTGAGTGGGAGTGTTGATCTGCTGGATGGTATGAATGCTCTGCTGGGGGATCTGGACAGGCTGCAATGATGGGACAAGGCCAAAGATCCCATCTAGGGTTAGGTTCAATAAGGTGAAATTGCAGATCCTGCGCTCAGGTCACAACAACCCCATGCAATGCTACAAGCTGGGGACAGAGTAGCTGGAAAGCTGCCCAGCAGAAAAAGACCTTGGGGTGCTGGTCAAAAGTTGGCTCAACATGATCAAGCTGTGCCCAGGTGGCCAAGAAAGCCAATGTAATCCTGGTTTGTATCAGCAACAGTGTGTCCAGCAGGACCAGGGCAGTGATTGTCCCCCTGTACTCCGCACTGGTGAGGCTGCATCTTGAATTCTGTGTTGAGTTCTGGGCCCCTTATTGCAGGACAGACATTGAGATGCTGGAGCGTGTCCAGAGAAGAGCAACAGAGCTGGTGAAGGATCTAGAGCGAAATTCCTATGAGGAGCAGCTAAGGGAGCTGAGTTTGCTTAGCCTGGAGAAAAGGAGGTTCAGGGGGCACCTTATTTCTCTCTGCTACTGCCTGAAAGGAGGTTGTAGCCAGGTGGTTATGGCTTCTTCTCACAGGCAACTAGTGACATGACAAGAGAAAATGGCCTCAAGTGGCACCAGGGGAGGTTCAGGTTGGACTTTGGGAAGAATTTCGTCATTGAAAGGGTTATGAAGCACTGGAAGAGTCTGCCCAGGGAAGTGGTGTTGTCATCATTCCTAGAAGAATTCAAGCAATGACTGGACATGGCACTTTTTGCTTTGGTTTAGTTGTAAGGCAGTGTTCGGTCAAAGGTTGAACTCAGAGATGCTGGAGGTGTTTTCAAGTCTTAATGTTTCTATGAATTTATCAAATTATTCTAAACAGTCAGTGAGTCATTATTTCCTGTTAAATGTCTCTAGGGAAGCAGTGATAGCGTTTGTACTTTCTGTAATGATAATTTCAGACCAAAGGTCTACATCTGGATCAAGATACAGATTTGGTATTCTGTAATTATATCCTGCTTAGATATTACTGACATAATTTAAATATGGATCAGAACAAAGCTTTCTCAATCCGTCCTTCCCTCAGACAAACTATTGGTCCAATAACAAAGAGTTTTTGGTTTCCTCTTGCTTCTGAACACCTTGCCTCTGAAACTAAGGTAACTAATATGAAAAGGGGCAAAAAGTAGGTAAACTTTGGTAAAATACAAAATCTGCTGTTAGTATGCATTTTCATGGCTGCAATTCTCATTTTTTTTTATCATGTATTGTGTTCTAACAGGTTTATCTTCCATGTACAGAGAATTTTGGTTAAGTGCATGGTAAACCACCAAGCAAGTCTAACTACCTGTGAACTCTTTCCGGAGCCAAATGTTTAAGCCTAATTATAAATTGCTATCCTCTTTATTTCCATTTGAAATTCTCCAACTATTCTAATTAGGCTTCCCCAAAGGTCAGAGAACATTAACAATCTGGGCGCAGTCTGGCTTTTTGAAGTGCTCGGAAATCTTCTGTTAGTGCTATTTGAGGAAACATAAGAGAAAACCAGCTGCCCTAGCTAGCATAGAATAATTAATAATAATAGCTATGTAGTGATGACATATCCAGGTTAATTGCATACTAATTAAAGGCTATAGTAAAGCAAATTACTGTTTGCATTTGAAATAATGGCTTGTGGCCACAGTAACTCATACAAATGTGCTATATTCTCTTGGCAAGTTCTCAAATGGGAACGAAATTAATTTGAGACATGTACACATGATCTAGTTTGAGAAGTCAAAAGTTTTGAGAAGATGTCTGCAGTGAGACAGTGATAGTCATTAATGAAGTAGAATTTCATATGAGTTGAAGTCAAGTTCCGAAAGAGTGAGCGGAGAGAGTGGCTGGCAGACCTGGGAGTCAATCAAAAGATAATTAACGGACAGTGCAGAGTATGAGGAGCTATTCAGCATGAAGAATCAAATCTTTAGTTAGGGACAAACAGGGAAGGAGCCAGAAGGGGAGTCCCGCAGTTAGCTATTTCTGGATGTTTAGGAAGGAAATTAAGGAGCTTGTCATTTGGAGGATGACTGACTGAAAACAGAGTGCTGGCCAGATATGAACTTTGTAAGATCTTGGTGCTGTTCAGAAAACTAGTTGGACGCTTTAGCTCGTGGGTTTTTTAGTATGCTGTGAGTGAGATAAAGTGAATGGGATAACAAGCTATTTCTGGGGAGGAAGAACTGAGTAATCAAAAGCTAAACAGAACTTCTCATGTTAATACAAATGGGGAAATAATAAAGATGTCCAGAAAGACAACACGCAAAAAAGGCCCTACCAAGAACATAGACTAACCATAGGCTGCCATCCTGGGTTTCTCCTGTGTCTGATTCTTATTACACTTTGGCCATACCCAAACTATACCCAGTCCTTTGATGAGAGGGAGCAAAGAAATATAGGAATGGAGAGAAAAGAAAAATTAGATTCACAACTCATGGTTAGGTTCAAGTATAGCTGAAATTCAAAGAGTTTGGATTTTATATGGTTTTATTTACAGAAAAATGCAATAGAAAAACACAGAGTTTGAAATAAAATAAAATAAAAGAAAATAGCAAAGAAATAGTGACCTGGTTAAAAAAAGAGAGCTATTATAAAATAAGACTCACTTGTGCTCAGTTTTAGCCTATAGGCTCTCTGACAGGCCTCAAGGACCAAATCTCTGCCCCAGAACCTTGCTAGAATGCATAGTCATGTAGTTCCTCTCTTGTAATTAAGTAGGACTGAGTATTTCCTCTAAAATAGTAAATGATTTCAGAGGGGATTTTCCTGGAATGCCTCATCCTGGAAAACATATCAACAGCCCTTCACTGTGGATACAGATGGAATGAGAGAGAGTTAACTCCATCCCTTAGTTGACCCTAAAATTCTAATTTGCTTTCCTTTGTACATAACTCTTAGAGATCACATATATGTGTGGGTTTTAATATTAACCAAAAATAATCTGTATATTGACTATTTCCTTATGTGTATTTTGTTATTTGATTGAATGAAGAATATAATAAAACCATTTAAAATTATTCTGTGCTACACTGGAATAACCAAAGTAATACCCAGTTGATTAAGAAGTTGTGAATGTTCTATTTAATATATTACCTAGAAAAAAAATTGTGGCTAGTTTTCAAAATTTCTTCTACTGAGCAAAATACTTAATCTAAACCAAGCTTGTGAGGATGCTCCATCAAACTTTTTTTTAAAACCCAAAGTAATATAACCTTTAAATACAAAAGTGTTTTTACTTGGTAGTAAGAAAAGTAGTAACTGAATTAGAGCCAATATAGTTTCAGAATATTTGGCTACATAAAATTGTTTATTCCAAAATGGTGTTTAGAAACATCATTTTAGCCAGAAAAATAAACTATATTACCTCATCAAGGGTCTAGACCTGCAGCTGATGTTAGTCGACGTGGTAAATGGACTTCAGCTATGAAGTGGTGATGGATATCATGATTGAAGACCTGATCCAAACCGATTAGCAAAATAAAAAATACATCATGTCTTATAGGTATACTGTTTTGTTTGTAAAACTACAGCACCAGCTGCAGCTTTTTTCGCTGTTTCATTATGGCCTTTTTTTTTCAAGATAAAATTAAGTGATTGAAGAATTCTTGCTCTTGCAGTTGAGCTGCTGAAAATATGCTTTAAATTCATTAATAACAGGATATTCAGTTCTTTTAGCAGCTTAAGTGAACTCCAACTAAGTGGTCAGAATTTAAAAAAAAGAAAGATGACTTCATCTACTTTGAAATCAATGCGCGAATCTCAGAAAGCTTGAATAGGCAGAAGAAGCTAATTGGGCTGAAACTTTGCAGGACCTGAGATAGATAAATGACCTGCAGCCTACAAAGCCACTCATTTTCTAATATACACAGGGACAAAAGATTAGGATATAAGTGGCAAGCTTATTTAAGTAGAAGGAAAAAGTATAGTTATGCTGTCCAAGGCCTTTCAGGTATATTTTTCTGAGGAATAAGCTGTTCACAAAATGAAAAAAAAAAAAAAAAGAAAAAAAATGGGAGAAATGTGAAACCCACTGAGGCAAATGATGATGGGTAATCAGTTGCTGCTAATATTAAGAAACTGCTTTTACAGGACAGGAATTCAAAGAGATCACATCTGAAAGATGCAGAGAAAAGCACTAACAGATAAAAAAAAATAAAGTTCATAGAATATCCTGAGTTGGAAGCAACCTAAAAGGAGTGTCCAAGTTCAACTCCGAGCCCTGTACATAGTGAAAAACATCAGCAATATCCCTCTATCCCTCAAACTTTAGAACCGTTAAAAAGGCTTATTAGAAGTAATGATTTAGAAGTCTGGAGACACCCATAGTACTTTCCCCTTCCTCTCCCAGAGAAAAAGACTTACAGTGCCAGAATCTCAAAAATACTTTAAAGGGTGAGTTTAACAACACGGTTTTAAGTTTGTCTAACAGAGCACTAACCAAGAGATATGAACCCAGAGCTTTTCATATAGAAAATGATGCTTGCCAACAAGCTGAGTCCTACTCATGGCATTGAAACAATGATACCTTCATGAGTGACATAAGTAGAAGGGCCAGTTGTTCTGACAGACAGAGGAAGCATCTTGTTAAGTGTAGGGAAAATGAGAGATCTAAATTTCTGATGGAAACAAATAGTGAGTATGAAATCCTTAGAAGTGTTAAATTTGGGGGAAACAACCCAATAAGCTAATGTCAGTTGGTGTCATAAAAGAATACTTTTACAGAAAATGAGATACAAAAGATATCTGGATTTTCCTGAAGATGTAGAAAATCTATCAAGACATTATAAAAGAAAGCTACCAGCAGAAGATCATGTCAGAAATATAAACACTGGTGTTAACTGTGATGTTTGCAAAATGGAATATGGGGCAGTTTAATAAATTAACTAATAAATTGACTGATGACCAGTGAGGAGTTTCCTCAATAAAAACAGTAGAACAGAAACATTGGTAAAAATGCATGTTAGCTTAAAACAAAAATAGTAGAACAGTATTTTTGAAATAGTACAACACTGATAGCCCAGGATAGCATTATTTGGACAGTTTTAGGTCTAAATTCATGCAGAGTAATCGACACTCAGGATAGGTGCCAGTCAGACCACAGTAAGTAACCGTGGCTAAATATTTTCACTACACTGCTCCTCACTAGAGTTTTGAAAGGCTGCTCCTTAGTGTGTCACCTGCACAAGGAATATGCCAGGAAAAATAATGCTGCAAGCATATTAGAAGAACTAATAGGATACAAAGTCACTGATGGTAGATGACATGAGAGGGTATGTAAAAATTCACTTTAGAGAATACGACAGCAAATTGAGAGCTCTCCGGGAGAAATAACCACCCACTAGTGGTCTAAAAAATCACCTTTTAAAAGTATTCACAGAAGTGGTATTTTAACCTACAAAATAGAATTACACCACAGCAGGACCATCTTCATCAGATACGCCATTTGTAATGAGATGCTTTTACTACTTATTCAAGAGGGATTGTTCAGGAGGTAAGGGCTTGTACCTAGAAGTTTGACTGTTTGCATTAGCTTCACTCTATCATACTACATCAGAAATATGTGCAAACCTGAAACCAGAGAATACCAAGACTCACCAGGATATTTAAGATATTTATCCCAGTTCATTAAGATAACAAAGCATTCATGTGAAACCCCAGGCTCTACCTCAACTAAAATTAATGAACTGCTGTGTGGATTTCGCTGCAGCTGCTAACAATACTGAGCCTTCTCTTAGGACCTTCTGTTGGACCTGTGTGAAACCTGCGTGCCTGATGCTGCTTTGAATCAGCAGAACAATCAAGACCATAGAAATTATATGAGATAATGTAAGAAACTACTGAGATAAAAACAAATACCCAAAAAACATTTGCACGGCTCCTGCTACTGCAATCCAAAGCATAGTAGAAATACAATTGCTAATGCTTGTATAATAGATTAAAGAAACTATAATTCAGTTTAAAAAATTTCTTTAAACCTGCACTAAAGGGTATAATGGACTTCCAGCACAGCATGTCAGGCTCCTGATTCATTATGTTTTTGAAAGAAAGGTGTAGGTTATCAATTTCCTCTCTCTTACTTGGCATATTGTGATTGCTGTCACAGAATTCGAAGATTTCAATCAATTGCTAAGAAGCCCAATGCCTATGAGTCATACTGGATTACCTGGTTGTACTATCTGCAAAACTGATGCAAAGTGTTTGTGAATCCCACCCTAAATATTGTGTAATGTTAGAGAGGAGTTACTCCTGAGTTTAACAACACAAAAGGATAAAACCTCTTTAACAGAAAACGTGCTATTGGCTATATTTTACACACGAGATTTTGAATCTGTTACAAGTTTAAAGAAATATTGTAATTTGATTTAAATTTGGTTATTCTTATTTAGTTTCTGTGATGGGTTGACTACCAGACACCCAACCAGCCACTCTCTCACTCCTCCTCCTCAAAGGACAGGGAGGGTAAATAAGATGAAAAGGTCATGGGTAGAGATAAAGACAGGGACTTACCAGTAACCATTACTGACAAAAAAGACCCAGATTGGGGAAAGCAAATTTATTATTGCCAACTGAAATTGAGTTGGATGGTGAGAAACAGACATAAACTAAAACAACTTCCTCCCATTTCCCCTTTTCCCAGGTTCAGCTTCACTCCTTCATTCCTTACTCCTCTATTTCCCTGCAACTGCAGTGCAGGGGGATGGGGAATGGGAGGCTGCAGTCAGTCCATAATAGCTCCTTTGTGAGGCTCCTTCTCCTCATGCTGTTCATGCAGTTTAGGACATTCCCAAAGACTGCAGTCCTTCGGGATGAGCTTGCTCCAGCTTGGGCTCTCTGTGGGCGGCAGCTTCCCTCCAGGTACTTCCACCTGCCCCGCCGGGGTCTCTCCCCGGCCGCAGGGCCATCCCTGCCGGGTCTCTCCTCGCCCCTGTCCCTGCTCCCGCTGTCCCCCCGGGGCTCGCAGGGCTGTTTCTCGCACGGTTCCCCTGGCTCAGCCCTGGCTGCCGGGCAGCGTTTTGCCCTCCCTTGCCCAGGCTTTCCCCGGGGCTCTCGCCCGCCCGCCCGTGGCTGAGGGGCTCAGCCGTGCCCTGCGCTGGGGCCGCCGCAGCCGCTGGCACCGCCTGGGGCCGGGCGGGGCAGCCCCGGCACAGCCCCAGCGCTGCCGCCACCACCGGGGCACCTCGCCCCGTACAGATTCAAATCTGATTTATTTTCTCTGTTCAATTAATAGATTGAAAAGTCAGTTCAGCGACAAGGCGCCTTCTGAGAGCCGTTTCCTGGATACCGAGTTCCACTGCCTGTTTGAGAAAGACGCTTTCTTCGAGCCCGTACCCAAGGATCAGCTTCTCGTGACGGGCCTGTGGTCCTCTGGACTGAATGATGGCGATAAGTACAGGTTTTCTTTTTGAGCCTGACTCTTCCTAAGCCTCCCGCATGTAAATATAATGAGAAAATGTTTAATTTCCCATGAGTTCGAAATTCAGCTGGATCAAGATACTAGGCTTTCTTACATACAAACATTTTATGCAGCTTTTGTAAAGCTCTCACAAGGAGGGGGTAGTATTTTTTATCTAAACAAAGCATTTTTCTGAATAAAGAATCATGAGCTCAAAACAGTGTTTCCAGTCAAGTTCAGACCTCCACATTTAGGCGTATTAATTACAAAGATAAGTAGCAACAGAGCCACATTTACTGATTATTTCATACTACTGATAAAACGTTGCACTGATAAAATACCCTTCTGGGCCAATTGACCACTATAGAAGGTTAAGGAGAACAAGTATTGTTCTTTTTTCTTAGTACAGAAGTACTTCATGATTTGGTAATAAATAACCTGCTCAGAATGCAACCTAACTAATTTTCTTTCATTTCCATACAATCATGGTTTCAGGCTATAGTTTTCTTTCAAACCAATATTAACAAACTTGACTACCATCAGTACCTTCACTTTTAGGAACTGCACACTAATGAATAATAGCTGAGAAATGCACATCCTTAAATAACAGTGTATAGACAGGTTAGTTTTTAAAGTATTTCTTTTCATACACCCTTTGGGTACTGGAGCTTATATGGTCTAGTCTACATCTCTGGATGGAATGCTCCTACCCCCTTTAGTGGCTTTATCTGAACCATTTCATAATCTGTTCCTTAGCCTCTTCAAGCAGAACAGATAGATGTGTTCTATCCTAGACCTACAGTATATTTACCAAGGAATTTGTGCCAAACTACTCAGGAACTCAGAATCACATAGAAAGCATCTGTCTGACAAAACTTCAGTCTCTTTGAATACCCATTTATTCCTTGAAACTAACGTAGTAGGGTAAAACACTCTACAAAAAAATTCAATATTTTTTTAGGTCTGAGTGGCAATCTATTTCATCGCTAAAAATTTTGAATCATCAAAAGTTGATAAGAGTTTCTTAGTTGTCTATTCTTTGTTTGCTGGTTAATGCCAAGTGAATCTTTTATTTTTTCTCTACAGGTACCACTGTTACAGTCTAAGCTGAGTCTTGCAGCATGATGAGAGGTGTACTGCTGCTACTGCTGCTCCAGATACCCAGTTCTTGTATTTTATTAGATATGACTCTTCTGACTCATATCTCTTTGGGACTGAGCTTTTTTCACTTTTCCTATCTGAAAGCAAGTATTGTCAGCATAAAATAGTGATTCAGTCTAGAGCTGTTACTAATATACCAAAATGTCTGCTGAATGAGAAGTGGCTCTGTATCTTTTAAAGAAAGTGCCGATTCATGCTGTAAGCATGGATCTTCAGTGTTAATATTCCTGTAGATGCTTGCAGAGCAGTGATAATCATCCATCGCTCATTTATTACAAATCCCACACTTCTGTTGAGAAAGAAGGTCCGACAACTAGAGGAATTGTTGTCTTTTCTTGTTATTAGAGAAGGCAGAAGTAAAAGATAGCTTTTTTGGTGTTGGTTTTTGGAGAGGGGGGAGTTTGGTGGGTTTTAATAGATTCGACAGCTTACAGGAGGAATTGGATTTTTTACAATTTCATCTGTATTTCTAGACCAGAAAAGTCTGCATCAATTGTTCAAAGGAAATTCTCAAACATTTTTGGTTTTATCTTTTTTTGTTTTGTTTTGTTTTGTTTTTTAATTTAAATAGCCTTAAATTAAAATCTTTTTTATATCTATAGCACAGAGCATTTTTTTTTCCTGCAGCTTTGGAAATCTCTAGTTTCTTACTCTTAAAAATTTATACAAAAAATTAGTTTTGCTTTAGTTAAGACTGCTCTGGAAGTACATAGAAATGTTTCCCTTGAATCAGTAGCTAGAAAGCTGAAGAAAGATCTGTCTGGTAGAAGTATTTACAGGACATTTTTCTTCTTACAGCAATCTTTCTACAACTTAGTTGGAGTAGATGGGTTTGTCAAAGAAAGGATTTCTGATGAGCATCTTGAAAATACATGGATAAAATTGGGTATATTGTGAGTACTTACAAATCAAATGACCTTCCTGCATTTTTCACTTAATATCTTCTGTCAGCAACACGTCACTACTTCTCTTGCTCACCTGGATTATTTGGCTTGTGTCAGACCAGCGGACTACAGCTGTATGTTTCTGGATGGCAAATACGTGAAAAAGTAGCTGATGAGACTGAGCTTTGATACACTCATTATATAAAAATTTTCATAAGGTGGGCATTCAATAAATTAGATGTGGAAGAAGGAACAGCAAAGAAATCTGAGTGCACAGATCAGATTTTCACATACACATAAACTATTTTACTGTATGCCTTTAAAAAAAACCAAAAAACAACAAAATCGTTAATACTGTAATGCAATTTTCTCCAGTTGTTTCTGTGTCCCAGGAGATAAAACTAATTGAACCATCACTTTCTGATCCTCTTAACCCTTTTTCATATGACAGATATATCAAAAGCCTTGAAAAATCATTGTTTCCATTCCTAGTTACTTTGATATTCTTTGTATTCTGTCTAATAATGTTAGGGCTTTAGATTATCTGCACCATATGGATTTGACAAACTGCTGAACTTTTGATTAAGTAAAAACAGAATGCTACAGATTCTCTGAACTGCATAAAGTGTCCTGTTGGGAGGCAAAAGAAGAAAACCTCCTAAACAAGCAATAGGCAAGATTTTGTGCACCTGAAATCAATAATACATTCAGAATTGAGCTCAGATGGAACAGAAAATTCTCTATACAGCATGTGAAAAATATTTGAACGTAAAAGATGTAAAATTTCCAGATATAAATAAATAGATGTGGCAAACAAAATATAGCGGAAGTACTAAATGAAGCTTGATTTTATATTTTATTGGAGAGTGTGTTGAAACTGTTCACACAGAGAGAACCATTAGTGGCATTGTATTAATGTACATTAATTGATAGATAAACAGATCTAACAATTTGTGCCCTTTGAGTAGGCAACAAAGCAGTAATTTGTTTTCTTGATAAAAATGCAGTAAAATATCATTTGCAGTGGAAAAATCTTATTTTAATTAAATATTTAACTAGTCATTTTTATGGTTCAGATTTTGGCCCAAAACACAGATGCTTTAAGAATAGTTTAATGAATATGTAACATTATCTCAACACATCCTTTTACTGCCTGCAAAGGGCATTTCTATCTATATTGTACATGTGGGAAGTTAGATGAGAAAAAATTCACTTTTTTTCATCTGAATTCTTACAATAATAACCAAAACTATCTTGAATTGTTCCCGCCCAGTGCCTTCAGCTCCCCCCACTCTGGCCATGGCCCAAGACCCCAAGTCAGGTACAAGGGGCCAGCAGCTCCTGCTTCAATGATGCCACAGTGAGGTCCATCACCAGGTCCCCACATCCCTGTGTGGCCTGGCCATGGGCCCACCAAACTGGGCTGTCCCGCAAGACCCTGTCCTGGCCTTGGTCCATCCCTGTCCCCAGTGTGGGGCTCAATACCCAGGGCCGGGCTCCCCCAGAACCGCCCGGCTGCCCTGGCCCTGACAGCCGGGCCCCAGCATCACGCGCACCGGAACCTCCGATGCTCAGGGAGCCGCTGGCCTCCACGTTGCCCTGCCAGGATTACAGTGTCTAACCACATGCAGGTCAACTCAGCATGATTTTTGCCAGCCTCAGTATTCTATCCTCTCATTTCAGTAATTCCTCACATCAGGTATACACTTGCGTTTCATCCCTCATCCCACCTAAATCTCACTCAAACCAGCTGTACTGTACATCTGAAGGTTTTACAAGCAAATGACAAAGAAATGAAAATAAATGTCTTCTTGTCAAATGAGATTCACAATGCCACATGTTAAGTCTGTATTTCTTAAGGCAATGCATCTAATTGCTGAGCAGTCAGTAAAGCATTATTTAAGAATTGTCCTAAGTAATTAAATTAGGCTACTCTGGTTTGCTTAAACACACATTAATCTTTCATAGTGACATCAAATTTGCAAACACCTTGGGGAAAAATTCTGCAGTAAATCATTTGTAAATGTAATAAATGTTTAACCTGTAAAATAATAGACGAGGTAGAATACTTCAAAGGAGTTCTAGTTTACTTTTTTCCGTTGATTAAAAAAGTGAATCAGAGCTTCTTAGTAATTTCATTGTATCATGCATGAACATAGTATATAGTGTTATATTTAGCTAACTGATTGGAAAAGTGACAATTTATATCTGTTTTAAACTTTAAAAGGTTTTTAAAAGTTCATGTTTTGAAAGTTAAAATTCTCCTCATGTTATATCCAGTAAAATGTATAGAAGCTGCCTTCTTTTCCCACTCCAATTTAAAGCTGGAAGTGTAAGAAACTTAATTTTGATGGGCATAATTATTATCAGAGACAGTATCTTGCTTCTAAGCAATAATGCAAGAAATAATACTTTTTGGTGCCACGGCCTAAGACTAAACTTAGAGATATGATCAGAACTGGGAGGTAATTTGGCAATATTGCTTCTAATGCTTGTGTTCAGGCCGAGTTAATTTTGCGTGCAGTTTCCTCAGCGCAAGGCAGGTGGTGGCGTTACAAAGTTGCCCAGCAAGTCTCTGCCACACCTTTTGAAACTTGGCACAGTGGCTGTACAGTGTACGAACCTTTTCCTCCAAGCAGCTGAACTATGGCCCTTCGTAGAGGAATCGGTAGTAGCTGTGACTGTCCCCTCAGCTAGTATGCATCATCTCACTGAATTAGGCACCCTGTGAGCGAGAGCATCGAAGTGTACCACAAACTGAAAATGCTAGGATGAGGCGAGTGGGAGATACACGATATAGAATGGTTTGTGTTGGAAGGAGCCTTAAAAATCATCTGGTTCCAACCCCATCTGCCATGGGTAGGGACATTGTGGGCATAACCATAAATTGAAACCATAGTCACAGTTTTCATGCATTTGACTGTCTGCAAAGACCCCTATGGAAATCTCTTTTCATATGCAAGTGAGTACTTCATATGAATTCATCTATTTTTGTTTCTAAAACTCAAACACATTGTTCGTAATGCCTGCTTTGTAGCACTCATTTGGGGAAGTGATTGTGTGAAACAGGGAGCCTGCAAACTGTCTGTATCCTAACTGAAGACCAGATGTGTGCTACAACTTCACTGTTTTGTTTTGTTTCTCTGGGGATGCTCCATTTATTATGTGACCAACCCACACCTCATTACATGATCTTTCTTTTTTTTTCTTTTTTTTCCTTTTCTTTTTTTCTTTTTTTTTTTTTTTTTTCATTAAATACCAGGGTGCAAGCAGAGCACAAACATGATCTGGAAATGGGAAGAGCTTTTTAGTCTCTGACTATGACTACAGTAGCAGTAGCAGTTTGGAGTTAGAAGTAGATTTGCAGCACAAATGCTGGTGCTGAGAAACTGACGTCCAAATTGTTGCTGTCTACTATAGAGTGTAAAATCTGACATGCTTGCTATGCACTTTTCAAATATTTCGTTTGATTTTATTTTTTCAACTTCAAACTAGTGCTAGAGTAGTGCCATTAAAGCGCAATAAATGCTCTCCTCAAATCCTTTCTGGCTTGCCCTGAAGTGAACCACAGCCCAGTAAATTGTTTTAGAATGGGTAAAATTATCTTTTGGAGGTAAACAAACTTCTTTATAGACATTAGAGAAGTCTACAACAATGACAAGATGCCTCATACTTAGGCAGCTCACAGTAGATAGTGTGAGCCCAAATTCTAGTAACAACTTGTAAGAAACAGCCTGATGAGCTTTAAGTTCTCACTGATTTTCAGTGATTTTATTCTCAGGGTTATATGTATTTAAAAAAATACCAAACAAGTAACCAGTCTGTGGTTTGTAAACATTGCTTACAATTTCTCATTTTGGGAAAAACATACCGTTATGAACTTTGAGGAGAATGGAAGAAGACAGTCAGAAATTTGGTAATCATCTGGTGTGCTAGAAATGTTTGAATGTCTTATATTTAGTAAATAGTTTCACAAGTAACAGAACTAAACTGATCTTATGATTGAAATACTATTAATAAATATTCACACAAAGAAGTGTTTTGGGCCTTCAGATGAGATGAAAGTTGTGTCAGGTTATATTCAAAGTCAATAAAAAACAATAACTCTTAAGAAAATGATATGAAGTAAGCCTTTGTCAAAGGAGACTTCCTGGGGCTTAGTTTTCCACTTATAATAATGTATAGAAGATTCTGACGCAGTAGTTCATTTCCTATTGAACCGAGTTTCTCATTTCAGATGCCTGTTAATGTCAGAGGGATCACAATGCTAGATTTCCGTAGGACTCCTCAAACCAGGTTATTGCACCTGTGCTTGAGAACTCACTGGTTAATCTTTTCCTCCTCCTTCTGACAAAAACTTTATCAAAACTGATGTGTCAGAATGTTTCAGCTTCAGTGAAACAACATTTTTTCCTGTCTAATGACCAGTTCTATTTATCACGTTCATGTCAATGTTAAATTTGCTGATGAAAAATCCAATTTGAAGTAGCTTGAAGTTTTCTGAAAAGGCCTGTCCTCAATATGTAACATAAGAAAAGCTTTGCTATCTGTAATCCTTCCCATTAGAAAACAAAACCTATTTCAGGGAAGTGTGGGACTCCAACACTACTCATGGGAGTATCTACTCATATGCCCAGTGGGAAGCTATAGCGAGATATTCCCCAAAGTTCTGCAAGATCTACAGCATGTGAAGAACTTGCACCACAAGGGAAAACTAAGAAATATCCTATATTGGGAGCTATTTTTTGGATGCCTATAGAATTTTCAGGAGGATGCTCATAAGGTTTTTATGGGTAGTAATTGTACATTACTCTATTTTAAGTGCTTTACTAGGCATTACCCTTTCACTTGGCATAAAGAATTCAGAGCAAGCACAAGAATCCAACACTTGCTTTTTATACTAATTTCTAGATTCTATTGATTGTATTAAAGTCAATAATAGAACTCCTAGTTTTTTAGCATGACCAAGCATGACTTTCCTATGAATTTTGCTAGACTATAGGAGCCAGTAAAGGACTCTGCGTTTTTTTATGTTAGAAGCCATAGGAACTTGTTGGTCCAATTAGAAAGAACAGAGAGAAAATGTTCATTTTCATAAATTTAACACGATGTTCATCACTTGATGAAACAACATTTTCATTACCATAATAACGGATTTTATACAATTTTATTGTCATAAGCTTAATAATATAAGGGAGAGGAAAGCCATTTTCTTCAGCATGGGTCCCACATGGTCTCGCACTAACATACAATACACTTATATGTCTCAGATGAGGATTTGATAATAATTGTGACAGACGGACAATGGCCTCGTAATAAATGACTATTTCATAGCCAAAGTACATAAGGGAAATTTCTTTCAATTTTAGGAAAAAATATCATCCCAGCCAGATGGTTTAACTTCAAGAGAAACAAGTGGACAGGGTCATAATGAATGAATGCTCTCTAAGTTAGTTTCCCTGAGAACTCAGCTGTTCAACAATCTTCTCTAATATGCTGAGATTTCATAATCAGTCTGACTAGCTGTGGAGCATGTTTGAGTCTATTGTTCTGCCTTTGTCTGTCTTCCACTTGCTCCAAAAGTGTAGTAAAATAAGCTATATCTGCATCTTGGTTACAATGTCAATAAAACTCTCTAGCTGGTCTAGAAGCATTGGTTTATGGGCAATGTAGATCTAGTTACTTTTAACAAACTTCGTGTGATGTGTGAATTTTTTTCCCTCCCTAATCTTACAGAATATATTTTTGAATCGCTGTATTAAACCATTCATCCCTAATGAAAAAGTTTGACTGGAGAAAAGGCCAAAAGTTTTAATGGTGCATTAATCTGTTAGCTTTGGGATATGGTTACTTCATGTGAGAGCTCAGATCTTCAGAGCCTTTTGAGTTACTGCTAACAAAAAGTAAATTATTACAGTATCACCTGTACTGCAATGCCATTAAACCTTTTTGACAAGGCATCTGAGGGATTTCCTAGTACTGCTGTGGAGGTCAAGACTCTCTCCTTATGAATAACCATCTTGTAATGGTTAAAGAGACAGAGCTTCTACTTCTCTGGAAGAGGCTATAGCAAAACTGACACTGAACGCACACGGACCTCATTGTGATTTCAAGTGCATCTGCCTTCAGACAACCTTCTCTTTATTACTCTTCTGAGATCTACACGAGGTCTGTTCTGACACTGTCCTGCAAGTTAAAAGCACCCCAGGTTGTGTGAGGTTAAAACACAGTCTTCTTGCAAATTTCCCCCCCCCATCAGAGAGGCAAAACAAGTATCAATATTATTGCTGCTGTTTTGGACACAGGTTATGAATACTGGAGCCTGACAACGTAAAAAGGAGGTGAGAAGACAAAGTTGAAATGCACCGAACTGTGCAAAGTGGGGCACAGCACTGGTATTGCTATAGAGGAAGCAGAAATGCAGTAATATCACCTGCTAGTAATTTGTGTCACAGGCATCTAAATTTACAGTGTTATAATGACACAGGTATATTAGCTATTACCAGTGCCATGATGAGATATACATATTTAAAACTTAATTTAATCTCTTGGGATTCTGTTTTATTTGTTCTAGTTCAATTTTTGCCCTTTTAATAGTTAGATCTCCAGCTGCATTATTTGCAATTAGCTCACAAAATCCTGTCTTTCTGACAATTAGATTGTATCATTTTGGTTGCTTACAATAGGGGACAAAGGATCTTCAAGAAGCACAGGCAGCTTCATGAGCATATCACTGTTATATTTTTTTCTGACATATATTTCACTTCTCACCCTTGTATTCATCAAAATATTTGCGCTAACAATTAGATACCCTTTTTGGGGCACTGTGCATCCTTGCAATCTTGAAATTGCTCTTGTTCTCACTGACAATCCATTTAGTCTATGCATGAGCTATGTGAGAAACTTCCCCACTAGCTCCCTAAAATCTGTGAAAAATTGCCCTCACTATCAGATATAATCGGACATTGCAGGGCTGATCCTAGTATGATTTCTGGGGAACAGTAGCTTAACTTCAGAGAATCTTTTTTTGTACAGCTGGTAGATCAACAGTAGCAAAACAGCAAAACAATCTTTCTGCTGCAAAACGTCGCCCACCAAAAGCTGAACAAATACCAATATTTTGACATAAAAAAGTTTTTGTGTGGTTTGTGTGGGCTTTTTTCTTTCTAATCTATTGTAGGATTTTCATTTTATTGCTGAAATTGGACACATGGATAATTATAGGTCTCTGTAGCTCATTAACAGCTCTGCCTTTAAATCAAAACATTTAAATAATGAGTTGGTCTAATTTGATTTCCCTGTTGACTGCCAACAATTGCTTTTCTTCCTTCTCTTAATGAATGATTCTGTTCTTTAATTGGGAAACTAGTAACTGGGCTAGTCCAAGAGGTATATCTTTCATGATTGTCATTTTTAGATTTGTCATAAATTGTTATTTTATAGTATCTTAATTCCACAGTAAGGTTTAGAGAACAGAAATTTTTATCTACACTTAACATATTTCCATGGATGTATTCCATATGATTACTGTGAAATTTTCAAATAGAAATAGGGAGGCCTATAAAAACCTTTTAGAACTGTATCTGAGGTGAAACATAATGATTGGGTTGCAACATATAAGAGGTCAGTGCAGCAATTAACAATATTTATTTAAACTGATATGTAAAATATATTTTCACAAATACTGCATATTTAAGCTCATTTCTGAATTCTCTCAAACCTCTTTTTGAAGTATGAGGATATTCTTTCATAACTTTTAGTGAGGTGAGCAAAAGACAGAATGACAACTCATCAGCTCTGCGTGTTCAGATGTTTCAGAATGTCATGGTCTAAGTATGTTGAGTTTACCTGTTCTGACTGAGGCTGCCTGAAGCACAGACCATGCTTCAGTAAATTATGCTGCAAGAATTAGAGATGTTATGGTTCCACATTTTCTGTCCTGCCTTACTTCTGCAAATTACTACCTTCATCACAGAAGGAGCAAAAGATTGTGCCTGAGCCATTTCAGGTTGTCTTTTCAGTGTCTAAACCTAAGCCAGAGATGTTTGTGAGTCTGAACTGGAAAAGTAGGCTTAGCAGCAGGTAAGGTACAACTACACTTCTGCTGCCTTTGCTATAAGAGCTGCTACCAGGGATGTGTAGTCAAGCTACAGTTATACCAGGGTGTGTTGGTGCTTGTCTACCACCACCAGTAGAACTCAGTTGTTCTTCCAAGATGTCAAAGCTGTGGGTAAAGAAAGCATATGCTCTGCTTAATGCAACTATGCCTTCAAAACTCTTGATGTCAGTGCAGCTTCACTGAACATACAACACTTCTGCTGGCTTAACTGTTTGTGCAGTTTCAGGAAGATGACGTAGCTGAGTTGGCATAACAACTGGGAGTACATATTTCCTCTCCACTAGAAGAAACTCTGTTGAGAGACCTATCTTATGGTCTCCAGTGCAGTTATGTATACTTTCAAGAGGCTGTGGTATATTCTTCTGGCTTTAGGCATCAGAAATACTAGAAACTAGTATCAGAAATGGGATTAATATAAAGGCAAAAGTAAAAAAAATCAAGTGTAAAAGTCCTTATAGTGTTATTTGATAGCAACATACTCATGGGAAAGAAATCACAGCAACAAGGAGTAAAATGGAAAAAAATCTGTAGTCTTTCTCATCTGTTTAGCAGAACCATGGTTTTGAGAATTTTTTCTGTAGCTGAAATGAATCACTGATGGCACCCAATAATGATCTCTATTATGATAGTATCTGTTTCTCTATCTATTTCTCAGAGTGTCCTTCTGCCCATATGAGTTAACAGGCTGACATTTAAACTATCTTCTCTCCAAGAAGAAAGAATAGAGTGAGAAGCAACGTAAACATGGGGACTAAGGGAGTGTACGGAGCCCTAAGTTGGGATATGTTGAAATGCATGATACAGATCCCTGAAAATAAGGGCCAAAAAATCATGATCCGGTGGCTTGTAACATCAATGAAAGAAGAATTCCAAAGACTTTAAAAACCCAACTAACCAAAAACATAAAATATCCTTAACACGAGGGCAGGGAAGGTATTTCAGAAAAATACTTGCTTTGTAACTGAATAAAAGGCAAAGTAAGAGAAAAAATTTTGTTTATGAACCACCTTTGGATTTTCTTAGACCTGCAGATAGGTTTTAAAAAGTCAGCAAAAGTCCCACACAAATTTTTCTTAATGAAACTCTGGAAACACTTTTTCCAATTTTCTACCAGTGCCAAATAGAACTCTAAGTGATAGGTCTTTCAGGCTTCGCTGGTTCCTGAAGAAAAAATGCAGTGATAGTTTTATGCCCATTATACCCACTGCCTTTCAAGGGTTATGCCCAGGCTGTGAAACTTGCAGTGGTCCCCAGTGGAACTGCCAATTTTGTGATCATCAGGCCCACCTACAGCATATACGATACTGGACAAGGAAAACCTGTGTGAGTCAGAGATAGAATCACAGAATCATTTAGATGCTTTCTTCCTCTGGTCTTTCTCTCTTGTTCTTCATCAACTACGGCTCTGTTGAATTTGGTATACAGCTAAAACTACCATGGCTAATACAACTGAAAAATGTCTCACAGTATCATATTCCTTAAAGTAGTTTGTTGTATTACCACAGAGGACTTTATCTTTTTACACCACTCCAGGAAACTTTAGAGGGTGTTTAAATATATGCTAAAATACTCCCCTCAGAGAGAGTAGAAGCTTTTGTTTACATTTCTCAATTCTTAGTTCTTTTGATGGGAGGGAAGGGTTATTTTTCAGTAACAGCTACTGTAAACCCTTTTGAGACATCAATGCTTTAATAAGCAAGGGTTCTAATAGGATCTCATGAATAAAGCATTTTGCACTCTTTCCCATGACATGCCTGTGCAAGTATATCTGCTGTAGCTTTTGCAGAATTCCCTTCTCATCGGTTAGATAAGCAAAATTGTTCCAAATGTTACAGGCACATTAAATTTCACAGCACTATTTCTTTGAAAAATTGTGAAGTCTAAATTCTTTTTACATTTCATTAGCTTTATTAACACCTGAAGGTGTAGTTATATAATTTTGACCAATAGGACTGGGCAGATACAAGTTGGTGCAGAATTGTTTCCAAATGTTCAATGCTCAAGCTAAAAAGGCAGTTAGCAAGAGCAAAATACATGAACAATGGAAATGGTCAGAGTACTTTAATTGTTCATACAGTTTAGGGTAATCCTTTTTTTGAAAATTCTATGTGCAAATACTGAATCAGGCTCAGTTAGGTTTGTCTGGTTTGCACTTTGAGTTCTAAATTCTTATAGAAGAGCCTGGAGAAAACAATTTCCTCTTACTTGTGTGTGTAAAATCAAATGAAAGCCAAAAAGGAGGACATGTGTTCAATAGCATCTTCTGCTTCACAAAGGTGAGCAGCTGTTTCACATGAAAAGTAAGAGTAAATAGTGCTGCCGAGGTAATCTGACCCCTGTGCACAAAGCACAACGCTTATGAGTTTTAAATGAGCAAGCTTTTCCAAGGGGCGGAAAAAAATACAGATAGAGATATAGAAAGACAAGGATACTGTCATGTCCAGAATCTAGCATCCCATCTAAGGAAGAAGAAAACTTGGAGAAGGATTGTTTATGCTTTCTAAAGGTAGAAAAAGTGTGAGAGAAACATTTTTTTTTTTTTTTTTAAGGTAAGAATCATTTGTTCTCTGCCAAGACTAGCAGATAAATACTTTTCTGATTTTAGGCTGAGCTTTATATTTGTTAACGTTTAATGTTTTTCTTCATTTAGGGATCATTATAAGGCTGAAAATAAAACATTATTCATTAAAAAAACCCAAAAACTCATTATTACCTTTGAGCTCTTTGAGTTCTTTTATAGGCATGAAAACACCAGTGAGAAAACGTTTCTCCTTCTACAAGTGGTACAGGAACTTATTTATAGTTAACACAGTACCTGTAATTTTATAGTCACTTTTACTACTTTTTCGTGTTAGAGACACAATGGAACTGCTGGAAGAAAAGGGGGGTGAGAGCAGGACAAGACAGGAGAGAGAACTTGTTTGAGATGTGGATAACCTGCCTTAGCTCTAAGAGGTGGAGTGTTTTAAATGCTGAGACCCTTAAAGCTGAGTAGACCTGTAAATACTTATGCAACTCAAACTCTTGTAAAGATATTTTTTTTATATCTGACGAGTTCCAAAATTATCAAAATAAGAGAGGACCTTCAGAGACTAACCTGCTAAGAAATAAATGTAGTTTGGAAAATTAATATATTGAGATTTCAGCTTAAAATCATGCTTATTTTCCCCTTCTAGAAGTGGCTGTTTTCTGCTCTGAGTGGGCTTCTGGAGTTTTCTGCCTGTTATTTTTTTTTCCTGTCTCAATCAGACCAGCTGCCCTATGTATATAAGCAAGGAAATGTCAGTTAGACTGAATACAGGTCACAGAAATGGAGCTTTACCTCCCCTCCCCTCCCCTCCGTATTTATGCGTAGTTGCTGTTTAGGACAAAAAAATAGGTATTAACATACTTTGTACTGTCTTTTCTGATGCTAAGTGGAGGTATCATTTTCCAACATGAAAAAAAAGTACAAACCTGTCTATGCCATCACTGCAATGATATTGCTGTGACTAGGATTTAATTTGAATACTTTCTAGAGACCTTACAGAACTTCATCTATCTTAAATGTTTACTTTTGCCTAGATTCTTAAGGAAAACGTATAAAAATATACCATAAAGAAAGTCCTGATTTGAATTCAATTAAATTTCAGCTTATCATATGTTATGTAGCACTGTGGGATGACTGCTTTGTTGTGTAATTAGAATGGATCGTTGTTAAGAAGCAGTATTTACAGAGATATTGAAATATTAGCTGGGATTTAAACATGTTTATAAAGCGGTCTCTTGATACCTTCTCCAAGTTATTTCCTCCAGCAACTGTATTAATTCCTATGAATTTAATTCAGATTGCTAGAATCAGTATTTTCACAGAAAGAGGGATCATCCTGGCCTAAATATTAATGTGCTGACTTACTCCGGTTTCAAAATTGGGTATTCATCTGGCATTTTATCTCTAACATCACTAACAAAACAACAGCTTTTCAAACCTTTGGGATATTGGAAACTGATGAGAATTTCTGGAGTCACCCAAGGGGTTGCCCCAAAATCTATTTGTATCTAAGACATGTCTAGCTAGAAAGAGAAATTGAACAAACTCCTAACTGTCTGCCACACAAAAACACACTTATATGCTTCGGATCTGAGGACAAATTCAGATGCCGATTTAAGTCTTGGGAAAAGCAAATGTGTCAGTGGTATTTTTGGTTGTATAGAAGACTGCAGTGAGGTCCTGGGTGGAGATTCCTCATACTATAGGAAATTTTTTAATATAAATAGTTAATCAGTATCACCAGCAAGGACATTATATCTAACATATATGGATGGGAAATATAGGCCTTACAATCTCTTTGCAAAGATGTCTAAAAAACCCAGGAAATTTTTTGCACTAGACTTTCTGTTGGCAAGCCACCATTATTTCTGCTTTCACAGGCTATATTCTGAGATCGTATCTATACCTTAACATTTGACTCAGCTTGTTGTTGCAGAAGAAAATCCCTTCACTTACGTGTGAACATGACCACATTAGCTTTGCAGAAAATAGCTCTCACAATATTTTTTCTGGCACTGAATATTGAATGGGATGCTCGGTGCAACTCTGGAAGTGCTACAGTGCTCGAGACCATGCTACTTGTAGACATTACCAAAGGAATTAGGAAATAAGTGTAATCAATTTTCAGCTTCTTAAATAAATGCCCTACTTCATCAGAAATGACATGTAAGCTTTGTACTTTGATTTCTGCTGTGTTGCTTAGAGATACTGTAAAATGTGTCAGGAAAGAAAAGTCCTTGAATTCCTTCTGCTTCAGTTGCTAGTCTATTAATAGAATGGGCAGAGAATTGTAATGCTTCATTGCTTTTGGCTGATGGAGGGGAATACAAGGACCTTCCTACTTTCAAAGTGGCTTTGAAATAGTATTGCCAGCAACAGGACATCAGAGGAGTTCAGCACCGTAAAGTAAAAGTGATATAAAAAAAATGGAAAAATGCAATTTTCTCTTATTTTACTTTAACAGCAGGAAACTCAGATAACTTTCTCTGTCATTGCCCTCCTCATCATCTCCAGCTTGAAGTGAATGGGGTCATAAAGATATATTAATACACATAAAATTCGATAGTAAAAGCTTTCTGGTAATCATTTGATTAAAGTGGCCATTGCATGACCCTCTTGAATAATCATGATCAGTTACTAGCCTAGTGACTAGGAATAAACAGTTGATTATATGATTACACAAAGCATCAAAAATTTTATAGCAGCTGAATTCCCCCAGTCTATCTGAAATGTTTGGCCTGACCTTGAGTGAGATACTACATAATGCCATTCCTGTGGGCTGATAAGGTCCTGTGGTTTTCTGTTAAGCTAAATGAGAAAGTCTTGACCATAACAATTTGCACCATTGGGTCCATTATCTCTTGCCCTACAGGTGATTTGCTGCATGCTTTATTACAGAAGACAGAATAGTTGAGAGGGTATTGTCCTTCAGACAGCAATGTCAAGACTTATCCATACGTGGGTGAAATTATACTTTCTGAGTTATACAGCAGATAGTGTTGCATGATTACCATTCATTTTGGTAGAATGTAGATGCTTTGATATCAAAAAATTACACTGAAAAGGAGTTAGAAAGATTTTATTGATGAAGCAAAGCACAGAAATGCATATAGCCATTTTTAGTTGCCGTCATAGAATATCTTTGACCCTAAAAGAAGAAAGCAGCTATGTTATAACTAGTCACATACCTAGAATACACTTGCGTGTGCTGGCAGGCTAAAACATTCACGCAGGCAGCCTTTGTATTAAAATGACTGCAACTGTACAGAGCTTCTCAGAGCAGATCTAAACAGCATCTCAACTAGCATACTCTTTTTTTTTTTTTTCTTTTGACAGGTACTAAGTATCTCAGTATTCACTGACTAACTGTTTCGCTGGGAAAAATCCTGACATGTGACTCGCCTTCTGTAGCTGCCCTTGACTCAACTCTCGGCACCCGTGCAGCAGCCGCAGGGCGAGGGCAGGCATGGTGAGGAATGGCTGTGAGTTCGCCTCCTCAGCAGCCAGCAGGGGAAGCTGCTGCATTGGTTTTCAGTGTGACTCACAAATAGAATTGCTGGTTATTTTTAAATCCACGGATGAAAAGGTGGAATATGTATGTTTGCATGAAGAATTTTTTTGTCAAACTATGCCTGGGATGACTATTATAGTCGCAAGTGAGAAAGCAGGGAATGGGTGGTGCACGATAGAAGAAATAGGGGCTATTTAGTGTCTAAATTTAATATGTGCTATATCTTTGCCAGGCTACTAAATACTTCAAAAGCTACTAATAGAGATTCAGTTATTTATGCAAATTTTAGATGACTGTAGTCTTTGCTCCATATGTATAAGAAAAGTATTTCTGTAGAAGAGATGCTGGATGGAAACATGCCTGGTTTCTGTTTTCAGGCTCATCGTGGCAAGTGTCAGAAAGTCATTTGAGCTTCATTCAAAATATTTTCTTATGCACATGTTTATGAGCTTCACAGAATCTGACTTTTAATCTATCTGATGTTCAGTCTTTCACATTTAAACAACAATGCAATACCTTGCCCTTCCCTTCTATTTCCACTTCTAAAAAGAAGTGTGTTTTGGTGGCCAAAAAGATATAGTCCTCCAACTGCTCTGAAATAAAAACAAAGTCTTAGCACATACTTTTACTTCATCCTTAAAATGTTACAGGGACCTCATGAGACTTCCAAGCTACAAGGATAAATACCATTACCTTTATAATTAACGAGAGTTAGAGACCCGTATTTTTTTGTGCCAAAATTTTCAGCTGAATTTGAGCTAACTGTATATAGGATTCTAAATCCAGTGCTTTACCAGTACATATTTCCTTCTCATCTTCTGCCAGGACAAGATTTTTATGAGTGTTATCACTCTGATAAACTGGCAATATTCCCTTCATGCCCTATTAATAATAGATATGTCAGATAGAGTGATAGAAAAGATATTTCAATCAGGCATGTATAGAAACTCTGCAATGAGAAAGGCCATTGTTAATTCTAGTAAGAACCTTGCCTTGAGGTTATATTAATGACCCATGTAGAAAGTTTTTTTGTAAAACCTAATACCCTTTGTTCTGTCCAAACTATTTACACAGTCCTAATTCTAATTTAACTCTAATGCAACTCTTTCTGTTGTCATAAAAGTCCTTCAGTAGGAATCTACAGGATTCTGAATCTACAGAAGGAATCTGCAGTAGGAATCTACAGACATCTGAATGGAAAATATTATTTCATTTGTAGGAAATTTATTCATTTGTGACTCACTCTGTCCTGTCTTTAGTTTCAACAAATGGATTTTCTTCTTGAAGATAAAGTTTCAAGTGTAATTTTGCTTTGAAGGTGCTTATATATGTATAGTGGGGATTTACTTGTGGTTCTGTACAAACTAATGTGTTTGCGTAGCAAATAAAAAAATGCTGTTTATTCAGAGGTTATGATTCTCATGACCATAAATGACACATGTCCATACATATTTATAAATTCAGTTCTACCTTGGCAACAGCTGAGGAAATGGCAATAATTTATCCCTTAAGGTGACAGAATCAGATGGTAACTTACAAGTGGTAATGGGATATTCTACCCCATATACAATTATTTTCATTAATATTTTTAAGAATAAAGATTACTTGCATTACTCTTTAATCTTCAAGCAGATTAAACATTACTTTAGAAATTGATTCAACATATATTTCAGATCTAATAAAAGCTGTGTACTTAGGTTTCCAGAGGAATCAGAAGCACCGCTGTGGAAAGCTTAAACATTTAATTTGTCTGTTGGGGAAAGCTTTACCAAAAAGGCTGAAAAACAAGCCAGCACACGTTCATCTGGTACAGCTTGGGAGAGTTTACTTGGCACAATTTACTGCATCTGTTGTCTTCTAAGCTGTTTTCTCTTGTTCAGATAGCTAACTGAATGCTGGAAGTAGAGAAATAATAGATGCAGGGTGTTGGCAGGGATTTTTCCCCAAGAAAATATTGATGCCTTTATTGGGACACTGAAATATGCAGTGGACTCTTATGTCCAGGCTGCAGAATTAAAAGCAACTTTAGAGGAACCATGGTTGTGGGGAAAATATCTTCATGCTAACTAAGAGATTTAGACTCTTTAGTTTAATACAGAGAAATGACCAAGATCTATGTCTTGATTGCAGTTGTAGTGGGTAGACCCTGGCTGGATGCCAGGCACCTACCAAAGCCACTCCATCACAAGTGGACAGGGGAGAGAAAATATAACGAAGAGTTCATGAGTTGAGATAAGAGGTGGGAGAGATCACTCACCAAATACTGTCATGGGCAAAACAGACTCAGCTTGGGGGTATAAACTGAATTTATTACTAACAAAATCAGAACAGGATAACGATAAGTAAAATAGATGTTATAAAACAACCTTCTCCCCATCCCTCCCTACTTTACAGCTCTACCTCCTCCCCACCAGTGGCACAGGGAGACAGGGAATGGGGGTTATAGGCAGTTTATCACTCTTGTTCCTGCCACTGCTCGTGGAGAGGAGTCCATGTCCTGCTCCAGTGTGGGGTTCCTCCCATGCGAGACAGTTCTCCATTAACCTCTCCAACATGAGTCCATCCCACAGGTAACAGTTCTCCACAAACTGCTGCAACATGGGTCACTCTTCCACGGGGTGCAGGCCTTCAGGCACAGCCTGCTCCAGCATGGGTCCCCCACAAGTCCTTCCAGAAAACCTGCTCCAGTGTGGTCTCCTCTCTCCACAGGTAAGCAGGTCCCAGCAGGAACCTGCGCCAGCATGGGCTTCCCCGAGGTTCAGAGCCCTGTTTTGGGCATCCACCTTCTCTGGCGTGGGTCTACTTTGTGGGCTGCAGGTGGATATCTGCATCCCCATGGACCTCCATGGGCTGCAGGAGCACAGCTGCCCCACCGTGGTCTGCATCGCAGGCTGCAGGGGAATCTCAGCTCTGGCACCTGGAGCCCCTCCTGCTCCTCCTTCTGCACTGACCTTGGTGTCTGCAGAGTTGTTCCTCTCACATGTTCTCACTCCCCTCTTCTCTGGCCACAGTTTTATCTGTACAATAACTTTTTTCTCCTTTTTAAATATGTTATCACAGAGGCATTACTACTTTCTCTGATTGGCTTGGCCTTGGCCAGCAGCAGGTCCTTCTTGCAGCCAGCTCTTATTGACTGTCTTGGACAAGGGGGAAGCTTCTCGCAGCTTCTCACAAAAGTCACTTCTGTTGCTCCCTGGTACCAAAACCTGGTTTCACAAACCCGGCTTATGTCTAAATTTAGCAAGTATTATCACTGAAGAACTAAACTTGACATAATTTTATTCTCAATGTATCAACGTTTGTAAGGGGCGCAATGACTTAAACTATGCATGTGCACAGAAGATATCACAGTTCGCAGCTCCAAGTTGTCCTGTGAACTTCTTAAAATTTTTCTCCTAGTCATTTTTGGGTTTGGTATTAGTGTTATAGTTTGGTGCCAGGAAAATAAAGTGATTAATCCTTTCTATTCTTAATAGTTTCTAATCATGAGAGTATTACTAGCAAAAAAAATAGCACTAGCCAAATTATGTTTAGAAACAATCCTGACACTAATTCCTTACAAATATTCCTATTTCCTCATTCTACAATAAAAAATGGTATTCTTTTTCCTATTGCCAAATGATAAAATTTCTAGTTTCCGGTCTTCCTTTCAGTATTTACCAGCTTTCTATCACTTTTCTAATGAACTTCAAAAACATACATATGGATGTGCCAGCTCTCTGTCTTGGATGGTTTCGGAAAATACAACCTTAAATATTGCTTTGAATTGACTTCTTTTTTAAGTTCAACGTTATATAATATTTTATTTATAAGTACTGTTTGCACTCCAAAGCCAACTACTTATATCCATCTCACACTGCTTACAGGAATATATTAGCCTTTCTTATTTTAACCCAGCATTCATCTGTTTCCTCCGGTGCTTCTTGCTACATCTTGTATAACTGAAATAACTTCAGCAGATGAAAATGTTGAAGTATTCAGGTGCTCATTATACTTAGAGAGAAATGGATTTCACATACCCTTACATAGTTTTTATCCTTTTAATGTCTTTGGTTGGTTGGGGTGGGTTTTTTTTTTTGTTTGTGTTGTTTTTTTGGGGTTGTTTCGGTTTTTTGGTTGGTTGTTTGGTTGTTTTTTTAGGTTTTGATTTGGTTCGATTTTTTTTTTTTATATTTTACTTTTTTTCAAAGTCATTTAAGCCACTGCCTGTTTTAGAGGAATACTGAAGGTTTCTAAAACATCATATATGTAGTCAGGTTAGATTAAATATGCATTCTTTCCTCACATTCTTCAGCAGTTTGCTTCCTACCTTCTCACTCTTGACAGAAAGATTTTATTTGAAGAAATTTGCAAACTCCTTTTAAATAAATGGTGAACAGTTCCACTTACAGTGCAAATTTTTAGCCAAAGTTGAAAGCTTTATGCAATAAGAAGTTTTCCTTCGAGGAAAGGAAAGTAAAAAAAAAAAAAATTATTTTAATTTCAGAAAAGATAGTTCTCAAAGGAACCTGAATCTTTCTGCTAAATTTGAGCAGTTCATATCTACAGGTTCCTTTAAAGACCCTCAAATTCTCACCATTTGACTATCATAACTGATCCCAGCTATGCCTCTGGAATTAGTTCCTGTAGACTTGATTTGTACAAATCATATGACTAGAAGCAGGACTGCACCCAGAGTCGGTAAATACCAGATGGTAAAATAGCCAAATACATTTGGAAACAGCTCCCTAGGCTTAAATCTCTGCCTCAACAGCTGGAAGAGGGTATTCAATATGGTTAGTGCCTTTTTCTGTGTGGATACCAACTGTTACTGGACATTTGCTGTGTATACTGAATACTGTGAAGAACCTTGATGCATATGATGCTTTATATATATATTTTTAGCTTTTCATACATGGCAGATGTTGGCTGAAAACAATTAGGCAAAAAGCAAGTAGATGAAAAACTTCTTCGATAAATTATAATATAATTTAAATGAGAAAATTTACATTAGACATGTTCTCAGAATAATTATGAAACAATTGTCTAATAATGAAGCTTCCTAGCTCTTTGTAACAGATGGTCAGAAGCCGAATTTTATTGGCTCATAGATAATCAGTAAATTTAATATGCAGGATAAATGCTGCAATCTATCATCCTGCTATAACCCTCTGCACCATAATGTATTTGTTATAACTCCAAGATCAGAGCAATATTCAAGGGTCTCTAATCTAACACAGAGGTGATACAGGGGTTCAGAGACAGCATTTCAGAAAGTTGTCTAAACTTTATAGCTTTATAGCAGCTACACATTTGACTTACCACATACTTACTTAGATCACCTTAACAGCAGTCCTAAGACAGCTTTAGGATTCATTACGCCTCACACCCAAATGCTATAGGAGAACAAATTACTTGCTATATGTTGTCATTCTAGGCAATGATAGCTACTTCTTGTTTTATGTGAATTTGCTGTTAACTCCTTTATAAAATACTGAATAAAAAGGGGTATGTATTATGCATTAGCTGAATAAAATATATATAGTCATGTAGGCGTAACGGGTGGGTTAATCCTGGCTGGATGCCAGGAACCCACCAAAGCTGATCTGTCACTCCTGTATTCTCTGGACAGGGGAGAGAAAATATAACAGAAAGCTTCTGGGAAGAGATAGGGACAGCAAGAGATCACTCACTGGTTACTATCACAGGCAAAACAGGTTTGACTTAGGGAAATTTGTTGAATTTATTATCAGAGCAGGATAATAAGAGATATATCCAAATCCCTGAAACTCATTCACTCCTAACACCTCACTTCTTTGTGGGCTCAACTTTACTACTGATTTTCTGTACCTGCTCCTCTTAAGTGGTACAGGGGATGAAGGAAGGGGGATTGTGGTGGGTTGCACACTGTCTCTGCTATTCCTTCCTCCCCAGAGGGAGGACTCACACTCTTCTGTTCCAGCATGGGATCCCTCCAGTGGACACAGTTCTGTGCTAACTTCTCCACTGTGAGTCTTCCCCAGAGGCTGCAGTTCTTCATGAACTGCTCCAGTGTGTGTCCCGTCTGCAGGGTCACAAGTCCTGCCAGCAAACGTGTTCCAGTGTGGGCTCTTCTCTTCACAGGGAGAGATCCTGCCAGGAGCAGGTTCTGCAAGGAGCCTGCCTCAGAGCACTCTTCCCACAGGGTCACAGCTTCTTTTAGGCATCCACCTTCTCTGGTGTGGGGTTTTTCAGGGGCTGCAGGTGGATCTCTGCTTCACCATGGACCTCCATGGGCTGGAATGGCACAGCTGCTTCACCATGGTCTTCACCATGAACTGTAGGGGGATCTCAGCTCCTGGCACCTGGAGCACCTCCTTACCTTCCTTATTCACTGACCTTGGTGTCTACATGGCTTTTTATCTCTCGTGTTCTCACTCTTCTCTCTTGATGTAATTACTCCTGTGCAGTAACTTTTCCCCTTTTTAAAAGTATTATCCCACTGCTGCTGAAGATCTTGGCCCTAGCCAGTGGTGGGGCATCTTTGTCCACATCACAGAAACCACCCTGTAGCCCCTTCACTACCTAAACCTTGCAATGCAAACCAAATACAGTGCATAAAAAAGTCACTTTCAGGGTCATCTACTGATCACCTTATATAAATGAAGAGCTCTCATGCCTCCAAGTATGTCTCATAAATGCAGGACAGGACACTGAAGAAATGTTTCTCTAGAATAGTTCCAAATAGTAACTACCAATCAGTAAGGATACTTGAGCCAACTTCTTTTTCATTTTTAAGTCCTAGTCTGTACCAAGTTGAAGGTAACGTGACAATGTGCTTCTTTTGCCTTCTCCATGCTAGCATCTTGGTTTGATATAATTTATACTAGTTATGACTGACAAGTAGTTTGAATTTCCATGTCTGATTCTGCACTTCAAGGCTGATGGCAGTAGAATGTGAGTGAAGACAGCAACACATTACAAATTAATGAGCAAGTGTTCTTAATCTGAATCATGTGGAGAACCACAGAAGGCAGAAACTTATATGAAGAAAGAAAAAAAATTAAACTAAAGGGCTTTTAATTACGTTTCTGTAACATTTCTGGTAGAAGGTTAAAAGTACCTTTTTTGTTAATTTGATTTTTATCTTCATGTTTTTGCCATTTAAAAACTAGATTAAGTTTCCCCAGCTCAGCTACACAGTTTAAGAGTAACTATGCTAGGGTATCATCTAGAAAATCAGACAAAATTTCTCAGCCAAGAAAGATTAATTGATGCTGGTGGAAGGTATGCCATGTACTTCAATGACAGCTCCTGGTGCAGAACTAAAACGATCACAAACTTTACAAAATTTAAAAACAATTTTTAGAAATTAAATGAACATTTAAAACCAAACTTAGAAATTCAGTTTAGGTTATTGTTTCAGCACTAAGCTATTAAATATTATAAAAGATCCAGTCAAATCAACTTCATTGCTGGGCAACAAAACAGTCTATGTAAATCAAGCCTACATAAAAAAGATCTACCATTTCCTGTAGCTCGCTTCCATGTACTTTAAGCATATTCAGAAACTTCAGCATGATCCTTGATGTACCTCCTGCATATTACTGATAAACCTTCAAGCTTACTCTCGAGGATCCTGTCAACTAGAAGTGGCAATAACCCATTACTTGGAGGAAGGAGTAGAGTCAATTTAGCAGAGTGAACATACAGTAGCATCTATCTGTAGTCAGATAATACAGGGGTTTGATCTCCTTGAACAGGTAGGGGAGTAAATAAGCAAACTGACAGAGTATAACTAGATAGCAGTGCTAGGAACTAGTATCTTTTGGTTAAGACCTGAACATAGGAAGTAAAAATAGATCAGGACTGAAATCTAATGTTCAGTCATGGTATGACAAAAGATAAATTGCCGAGATGATTATATCGATTTATTATAACTAAAAATGTTAAAAGTTTCTCAATTGTGATTTATTAATATATATTCTAATAATATATTATTTATGTAATATAAAATTACACACATCAAAATCTGTCATTGCTGATGGGAGTATAAATAGTTTTATTTATTCTTCATGCAAGGTGCTACTCTCTTCCTGCTACAGAGTCAGTAACAGAGTAAAGCCAAAGCCAAATGGACAATCTAGACTTTTATTTTCCATATTTATTTAAAAAGTGACTCTTAGTAAAGTCTTCATTTTATTTTCTTGGTAAATTACATTTATTTCCTATAAGGTATTGTAATAATTTCTAGCAGGCATTATGCCAAAGTATTTGTAAGCTTTCTTTATCATATGAAAAACAGATTCAAAAGTCACACTTCCTAAATGCATTTTTTCAAGTATATGCAATGGAAAATCAGTGAGTAAGATATTTCATGCCCAGAGCTATAGATGGCTTCAGAAAGGAGAAGACTCAGTCAAAATAATTATGTGGATTTCTTAAACAGAACATAGGTTGTCTTTAAGCATGTACATCCAAAAAGCCATCTAGAAAATGTCTCTTTACTATATTCCTCTAAGTGCCCATAACTTGTGGGCATCTTATTTTCACCTTCTGTATATTCTCTGGATGATAGCAACTTTCTTTGCTTGCCCTAAACTGCTCTGAAGTAAGCAATGAGATGTCTTCTCTGATGATGAAATCCACGAACCAGGTGGGATGAAGCCTAAGTCTACTAAGAGAGTCTAGTGAGAGCATTCAAAGCATACCTATAAGAAGCTGTTTAGATAGAACTCTTTGAAAATTCCATTAAAGTAACTGTATTTTTTCATGCAAAGACTGTATATAGCTTCTGTAGTTGAGAAATCCTGTGGTTCAGAAGGTGAATGGTCTACCTTGTGGTTTAGTAACTAGGTCACCGAGTAGGTGAGTCCTGCTTTCTCAGGACTATTGTTGCTTTAACCTTGGAATGCTTTCAGAGAAAATGATCATCTATGTATATGTATAAGTATCCCCACCATAAGGATGCAGAATTATTTTGCTCTATAGATTTCTGGTAGCATGATAGTTGCCTTTCTGAGTACTGGCTTAGAAAGGAAACAATGAATAACATACCTATGTTGCATCAGCTTCATGAGCTTCCTACCATCTCTTCAGAAGGCAAAGATGTATAGAGTGCTGCTTTCCGACCTAAATCCTCGGGCATGAAAGTAAATGTTCTTAATTCTGAGAGGTATCACTGCTTTTGCATAAGATTACTGACATCTACACAGCTGCAGGATTGTTCCACATTACTTTCTCACTTGACTGATACAGTCAAAAAATACAGTTCAGGTTTTCTGTACACTTTTTGATTGTATTAAACATGATGAAAAAGCCCTGGTGAAGGACTTACATTGTGAATTCTGAGGAATATCACCACTTTAATCTGAGCCTTGGAGCTCTTTTTTTCTTGCTCAGTGCCTCACAAGGCAGCTAGCTTTTGGCATTCCTTGCAGCCTATGACCTTACAGCACCTCTGACAGCTCCTTTCCTAAGTGCTCTGTACTGTATCACATTCAGCTGCCAGTCACTTCTCTCCTGTCAGCGTGAAGCAATCTCAAGCACAGTTTAGCAATGACCAGTCCTGGGGCTGATCACTTTCTTCACTGTCGGAAATCCATTTGTTTCATGTAGGCATCTTGGGCAGAAATGCCTGAGAGATGAAGAGATGGCCACACTAGGACAAAAATCTTTCCACTGGTCATGTAAAATTTTGAATTTATCTCCTTTACAGACATGTGCCAAGGACAAATCCCAATTACAACTGGTCTGGCACAGTTGGCTAGGATCCAGGTTAATAATGCTGTGCATTTTCATCCCCAAGGTGAGAGAATTCATGAGTTTGAAAACAGCAAAGACAGAAGGAGACAGATGAGAAGATATGGACATGGAATATTGGGCCCTCATTTGCACTGCAAGCACTCAGCACCCAGAGATGCTGCAGTGTGTGCAGAGAAGCTGCCCATGGAGCCAAAAGTGAAGCAACAACCCTGCTGGAACAGGGAGGGACAGAGGGAACACCTGAGGTGAAGTTGCACAAATGCCCCAGGAGAGTGTATGAGCTCCCCACCCTTCTGGGTGCCTGTGCCCTCATCAAGGCCCACATTCCTGCAGGCACCTCACAGCTGGGATATCCTGGTCCCCGCCACTGGAGACCAGCCCCTTGTATGTGGTGCCCAAAAGGAGGGTGTCAGGGCAGCCCCAGGGCTGGTGTCATGCAGGGTCTGTGTGAGGGTTTGCTGGACACATATTCCTAGCACAGCAGCAATGTCTGGGGAGCACCCAGCCCTGCACAGACCCCTGGCTCCCTGGTAGCCTCCTCACCCTGTGGCCCCCAGCCTTCATACCAGCACTGGATCCCCATTGCCCCTGTTATTAACCTTCAAATCACTCTCCATGAGGAAGCAGAGAAATACCCAAGTCCCATGTACCACCTTCAGTCCCACTTCCCCAGACCCCAGAGCACAAGAACTAGGCAAATTTCTGGTAGGGGTTTACTTCTGGGAGAGGTGTCTCTCCCCTCTGTGCAGCACCAGCAGCAGCAGTGGCATGCTAGGAGTCCTTCTGTCCTGGGAGTAAGACCTGCCCAAAGGAATGGGTGGACTCAGTCAGGATTGAAGTGCCTTCAGTGAGAGAAACCATCAAAAAGAATGGTAGATTGAATAGGAAGTTTCTACATAAACAGAGGCATCCTCTTCTGAGGTCATATAGCCTAACTTCTGCCTAGTTAATGGAAAGAGATATCCTGGCTTTTGTCAAATATAGATGATAAATTGAATCTTGCTTCAAAACACCGTGTACCTTACAAGGCCAGTGTAGGTTGTGGTTGAACAAGTACCTGAGAAGACGGAGTGTTTAGTCAATATCAGCTTATCTAAATGAAATCCAACTGCTTGATGGTCCTCTCCATCACCGGATTTCTGAGCAGCTCTGACATTGCCATGACCACTAAAAGCCTGCAGCTGGCCTTGTCTTTGGGGTCCTAGGAGTGAGCATCACGATTGCTCAGATCCTTCAGTAGTAAAGCTTCGCTCTTCCATTGATTTATGTGTATTCTGCTGGGGCATTGCAAAAAGATGCAGGGGTAAAACCTGGAGTTTCCAGTTTTCAGTTGTCATTGCACTGGTCTGTTCAAATCTATCAAATAACAAAATGAGACCTCTAGGATTAATTACTAAATGACAGCAGTGACAAAAAAATTGTAATGATGGTTTCTGGGTTTTGCATAGGTTATGGACAGCTGTTCAGAGGCTTTCCGTGGCCTGAGTGTTTTGACTCCTCTTCTATGTACATCATGACTCTCATAAGGATGATGAAGTAGTGCAGGCGACTTTAAGCTTTTACTTACTTCTTAACTGAGGGGAAAAAATAAATTACATAGACAATGAAGTTCAATTATTCAAGCAAAACTATCTATAAAAGCGGAAGCAAACGTATCAAGTGGTAGGAACTGGTGCTGCGTGAGGAAATCTGAAAGAAAGAGGTTGAGCACTGCAAAAGCAATCTTGGTACATCTATTGTAGGCAGGGTTTGAGAACAGGAGGGGATATAGATGTCTCTATATAGCAAAGGTTGACTGTATGAACTGGTAGAATATTATCTGAGAGATGTCAGTGAAAGCACAGCATTTAAACTAGAGAATAAATTGCATATTCAGGTCCATATTTATCCATGGAAAAGCAAGCAGCAGTGTTTAGCTAACACTGGAGCAAGTGCTTAAGCTACTTACTGCAAGGATTGTGAAAAGAGGCCTTTTGTTACTGAAGCACATATACCTTCTGCAGCTCAAGTACTTTGTGAAATTATTGCGAAATATTTGTATGGAGAGACAAAGTATATGTAGCTGCATGCAGCTATGCTTTATCTGATAATCTAAATAGTGTAAGACACCTATTCTCATTATTCCAAGTACTGATTTCTCTTGTAAACACCAATTCTAAGTTTAGTACTGAACATTTTTTTGTATTGGAATTTAAAGATATTCTAGTTCAGGATAGTTTAAACGCTTCAGGTTGCCTTTTGTACTATATTGCTGAAAATATGTCTAAGTAGCTCAAAGATCAAGTCAGTACTTTATAATAGTGTATTTCATGTTAACGAAATTATTATATTTAATAAAAATATAGGTGAGCCAAAAAAGAAAATTTAGATACTTTAAAAAAAAAAAAGGTCTTTTTACCCCTATCTTCTACAAAACTTTTCTTACTGTGGAAATCACAGTACTTCCACAAAATAGTACCTTGCAGAAGTTTCTTTGTCTGTTCTTAGAACTTCTGATTCTTCATTGTTCAAGAGTAGTTACTTGTAATTCTTTTTTATAATCTACAACATGAAATTGTCTAAAAGTCTTCTTATCTTTCAGATCTTTCTTATAAGAAGGATCTCACAAATCAGAATTGATTAATAAACACGCTTTCATGATGTACCATATATTGGCATTGAATGCAGAAAAATCAAAATGTTCTCATTTTCTCTCAGTCAACATATCTCTGTGAACTGTTGGGGATACTAATATCTTTCAACGGAAACCATATGTCAAACCACAGTGCTTAGTAAATCTCTTCCTGATATTTTTTAATAAAAATTTAATGTGTTCAGGTGTTTATTTTGTTTGATATAAAGCTTTAAAAGCAGTGATAATGAAATCTTAATATTTCCTTTACATTATTTAAATCCCATTGAGTTCAGAAGGAGATTTGCAAGACACATCAAAACTGCAGTTAAAAAAGCTAAAAATACCTCCTCAAGATCCAAATTAATTCCACTGCTTCATAATATCATTTTATTTCTTATTTTTTGTTTTGTCTTTTTTATGGATCTTTGCTTGAAGCAAGTGGGAACTGCAATTAGCTAATTAAGACTCTGAGGCTTGAATATTATTGACCTTTTATGTTTTGCAGTATTGGTTGGCAAGCATAAAAAAGTTGTGTTCTCCTCATTTACTCGGAGCTCTCCAGGACACGGCTTCTAATTGCTTTCTCAGAAATCTTCGCCCCTAGTAATTTAAATATAGGGCACATACTGTGATTTCCTCCTTGCATGGCGTTTGCTGAGCAAGCAAGCAGAAAGACACAGAACTGGAAAGGCTCATGAATGAATACTGATTGCATAGGGTCACATCTTTGTAGTTTTTCCACTGGTGTATGCAGGGGAGGAAAGCTGCATTTGGTATTCCTGATATTTTTTAAGGTATGCAACCTCTCCTTAAACAAAACAACCACCACCCACCCTGTAAAAAAATCCTTGAAACTATATGTTGAAAATAAAGTAGAGACACAGATGGATGTTTTTCTTTCTTTACAGAGCACAATTGAAGAATCTTTAATTCTGTCTACTTCATTTGCATTTTTATAAGAAAAAAGGTTAAAATCAAAGGTTATATTGCAGATGAAAGCTCAGTAGCAGAAAGTTCAGTTTGCTCTTTAGAATCTGCATTACCTCTGAGGCAAACAGGCTGTTCCTACTTAAGAGATTGTCTAGCTTGTTGCAGAATCACCTGCAAACGTGTAGTAAGCCCATGGAGCTTCAATCATTTTCTTATCTGTTCTATTGCCCGCAGGGGAGTCATTACTGTGGTATTTACAGCTGTCACAATAGTTAATGTGATCTAGGCATAGCTACTTGTTTACTCATTGATGTGATGTGACAGTTTAATAACAACCGTCATAATCATGGGTATATAAAAACAGAAATATTGTTTTACTCCTATGGAGATTTTGTTTTCAACTTCTACCAGAAGCATTGTCTCCAGTCCTTTAAATTATTGCACTTCGCTGTGATATTTTTAGCTTTATCAGCAGCTTAAAAACACATTGCTTTTTATTTCTCCCCAAAGTGGAAGAAAATAATTGACAAAGATTTTATTTTTCCATATGAAATAATGGTTATTCAAGTGTAAAAAAATAAAAATGAAAGCCCTCCCAAAAGGTGAAAACCAAATAAAACTAGGCACAAGAGTGCTAAATTCTAGACCAATAAATAAAATAAATTATGATACACGAATTTACACTGACAAAAAAAGCAGAACCATTCCTAGCATACTCAAATGCACTCATTTACTGCTACATTTACCTAGCGTTTTTTCTGTTTTCTATCAGGTTCAGATTAAACAGATGATTTTAAGCCACAGTCTGAAAGGAAGATGCTTTGGCAGCCAAAAGACAAGGTTCCTATGGCTACCAATTTGGATATTTTGTACGACTGATCCCAAACCTCCTCATCCCGCCTTCCTTTTAATCACACGCAACCCTCTAGAGACGAGGAAAAGTTAATGGTCAGACAGTCCTTCATTTCTCTTTCATAGCACGATGCAGCAAGAAACTCTCGAATGGTAACAGAGCAGACCATTGCTTTTGTTAAGCCTTTAATCTTAGTGTCAACCAAAGCCTCACCAGATGAAATGAAGTTTTTCTCTTGCAGTTGTGTGAACATTTGTACCGTAGAAGCTCACTTGAGATACTGCAGTTGGATATTATGTCTCTCCGTGACTGGCACATTAAAAAGTCAGAAATAAAGCCCTTGTGTGGCTACTCAGAGTGAATGAATTGACAGATCCATCCAGGAAAGAATTAAACTGAAGGCTTTAAATGAAAAGCAATGAATTTATAACAGGATTATACAGCACTTTGAATCAACTTTGTACGATGCTGAGGTGAGAATTCAAAGAAAAACAAGAGAAGGCACAAAATATTGTCATTTATAATTGGCTAATGAGACCAGCAACACAGGAATTTTGCAGCTGCAGCAGATTACTATGTAGTTAGAAAGACTGAAGAGGATTTTAGTTCCTGTGCTTCATCAGTTAACTTTACTAAAAGATAATTCCCGAAGAGTCAGGTTGCATCTAGCTTTTTTTTGCTCCTCAAAATTTACAGATTTTTTTAGGTTTTTTTTTGTTGTTTTTTGCCTGTCCAGGTGCATCAAGTCTGGCCTAAATTTTGTAACAGTTTTAGACCAGTAGGATAGAAGCTATTATCAACTAATCAACAGGCTGTAGTTGAAGCATTCAGAACTTTCCTAAATTAGGGGATTTCCATACCCAAAATGTTTGCCTCCTTATGCTTAGTTTGTTTTAAAGGTGATGTTAAGGCTTCTTTCATAATGGTACAGTTAGATTAGATTAAATTTTCTACACAGAATTTTGCACACAAACCAAACCCCAGATGATGCATTTACCAAATTCATTGGGAAAATATATCAAAAGGAGACCGAAAATGAGAAGTACAAGTTAGAAAGTTATGAAGCACTTAAGTCAGAATATGAAATGAGATGTTGATGGAAGGCTGTCATTTCATGTATAAGGTACACATTGCTCCGATTAACAGAAATAAGAAAAAGTCACATTTTATTGCACAAGATTTCCATTGAAACAGTTTACCCTTTAGCTGTCATCACAGCTGACTATTCACATACTGGAGTAGGCTATAAAATCAGCTCTCTAGCACTGCAGAATGTCTTAAAAGAGACGAGATCTTGGGAAAATTCTCTGTTTTTTTTTTTACTGCATACAAAAATCTTTCTATTGTAATGTTTTATATAGGAGCTTTAGATTTTCTGTTGTAAATATATATTTTTATATATATAGAGAGAGAGAGAAAGAGAGAGAGAGAGGGTTATAGTTATTGAGTACCTCTGCTTTTGGAAAGATCACACCAGTCAGAAGAGTGGTCTGAAAAATAGTAGTAGTTGCATCCCTAGAGAGCAATCCTTGCAAAAAAAAATTACATTTGGGACCAGGCATTTAATCATTATTTTGCATTTAACCATAACTATCCTGAAGAACATCCATCTTTGGCTGCTTTTGACTATCTCTCACATTTTTGACATGTCATTTGCCACAATCTGGCCTGCGTCATAGGGTTCTTGTCACACTTTGTGTTGCCTATGGGCAGTTGCACTTGCTTAGGTTGTTTGAGAAGTGTTTAGAAGAAGGAGGATGGATTAAACATCTTGGATTTTGTAGATCAATCTCCTGTGTCCCAATAGTGTCTGCTACCCCAGAGATAAACCTGTCCTTTCTCCTTTGGAAGTCTGGACCACAGGCAAAATCAGAACTCCAGGGATACCACCACAATCTTCATCTTCATCACTGTTTCCTAAGCCACCCTGCCCTTCTCTGACAGATCACAGTTGTTTCATACAGTAGAACAGATATCCCATATTTTCCTCTACCATGGGTCTGTTTTGATCCTTTTTACCATTTTACCTTCATTTGCCTCCTGTCTCCAAGTAACTCATCATCCTTTCTTAGATTAGCAGCTTCTTTCACAAGATGCTTTTTGTCTTCAGTGAGATTACAGTCTGTGCAGCAGCTGCAGATCTAACTCTCTCATTACATTGAAGTTGGAAGCAATCAAACCTGGTAAATGGAAACATGCTATTACATTCTGGAAATGCATGTCTTTTGAAACTCTAGAGTAATCCCACCACCAAGTATTTTTTGAAAGTTGAGGAGAGAGTACAGGTACTAATATAAATACTTTTAAGCTGTGGGTAGTTATTTTTTTTTTTTTTTCATTTTTATCTCTGTCTTTTCCTATGCTTCCAATTTTTTCACAGAAGTTGTGAAGATTTGGCTACTTGAAAAAATGATCATTTCGAAACCTGGACATAAGGAGTGCATAAATGTTCTGTTAATTTCTGAGAGGAATATTTAGCCAAGGAAGTTAAAGTTGTGTTTAGAAACAAGTCTGTCACTTTCAATTGTACGCACCCTCAATTTGACCCTGGTGAGGAAACTCCTGCTGTGGAGGTGCATAGCTGTTTTAAAGGAAATTATTCTCTTGAGGAATGTTAGAGCCACTGCTTTGAATATTGCTTCCCACTGCAGTGTTAATGAAAACTGTGTTTGTCAGGTTTATTTTTTAAAAAGTCCATGTAATTTCTTTTCCTCTGGACGTAATTTTCTTGAAATCTATCTCTATTTGCAGTTAGCATATCAATAAGTGATGTTTTTCTTTTGACTGCTTCAGACTTTTATCTGGTGCCATACCAGCAAATAAGCCTCAGTGAAACCAGTTGCATGTTTCTGATGATCCAGTGACATAAGACCGAGCTTTAATAATTTTATTCTATGTCAGATTTTATTGTTTGATCATTTTCACAGCAGTCAATCAAGCCTCTTTCCTTTTAGTTTGTTCTTTCTTTGTCTCTCTCTGGTGTAAATTTGGAACAATGTTCTCTGAAATTAATGGAGTTATAATTGTCTAAGGAGAGCATAAGCGCTAGCTTTGGCAACTGCCTTCAAATAAGCAAGTAGAGAATCAAAAAAACCACCCAACAACCCTCAACAATACTGAGAGAGTATGACAGAGGCAGCCAAATTACTGAGAGTCAGAAACTCCGCCAGTCAGTGTGATGACAACTATGACTAATTTTTTTCCTTTGACCTGATACATGGTAATTTTATCATGAACTCACATTACTTGTTTCTGTGCAGTAGAGATGAATTTTAACTGGCTTCATATTTCCTCTTCAGAAGCAGATATATTGGCTAAATCTTTTACATTTTCTAATTTCTTTGATTATTTGACAGTGCCAGTGCCTTGATTCTTTAATTAAAGTATATTTTTGATTACATTTTACTGGCTTGTAAGACACTTTTCATTGGTAATCTTAGTTAAATGGATTTATTAAATGCTTCTTTGGAGAATATGCATTCGCTCCAGGTACTGGTCCTCCTCAGTGCATTAGAAGTTGAGTCAGGCATTTAAATTATCTTCTGTACTGAAAAGCAAGAACTTTTCCAGAGAACTGATGGACTCAATAAGCCACTTGCCTATGAAGTACAGTTTACTCTTCTTTTTGTTACAACAGTGTCAAATTTTGTACTATAAAAAGATAGTATGGTAAAAATGTCATGTCTATCTGATTGTGATACACTGCTTAGGTATATCTAATGGGAACTTGATCCCCTTTTAACTGAAGTCTGCTCTATTTTGTAATCTGTGCTGCTGCAGATAGAGGAATGAACAAAGATAACCCCTTCATGTTGTTTTTTAAAGCCCTGACTTTTCTCTAGAGTTTAAACTTTAATGTGAAATTTGCTGCATAACACCTTTTCAGAAAAATACATCAGTATCAGTGACCTCAGATATACTCAGAAACATTTCTGGGACAATGACCTTTTATTAAATCAAAGTGGTCATTCCAAAGAAACTAACTTAGATTCATGGCCATTCATGTGTTCTCCAGCACCCAGATTTTTTCTTCAGGGCTGACCATCTCTTTCCTTTCAGGTGCTTCACTATTTTTGGTGTTCACAGAAAATCTGAAATGAAATCATTTCCACAAATCAGCTGACAGTACCAAGAAGTTTCAAGTTTGGTGAAAATCATAGCTTAAAGAATCAGATCTATCTAATATCTGGTCTGCTCTTGTGCTATTCTTTCAATAGCAATTATTACCAGAAGCTTCCATCTAGATGTATAGCTGCTTATACAGATCTTAGTCATAGCACCATCAGAGGCGGTGAGAGCCTTGCTACATCTCTGGACGGCTCATATCCAAGCTGAGAATCACAGGCAGGAATTTCTTACTTGTTGGTTGTTCATAAACTTCAGATGTCCTATTTTATTTTCCTAGCCTGTAATAGAAAAGCTTCTATTTTTTTTTTAATTTTTTTTATTATTATTATTTTTTAAGGAATAGAAAAAGAGAAGATTATTTACTACATCTTTCAGATCCATACCATCCTCTTCTGTGGGCTGCTGTGGAGCCAGGAGGTAAGATTTCAGGGACTATGCTGCAAAAGCAGTATCCTAGAAATATTCGAGTTGTTTTAATCTTCAATTTGTAGTTAAAATTAGAAAACAAGCTAAGAAAACTTTATTTAAGTGCCATTGAATGAGATGTCTGTGGCAAGCATTCTGTCTTTGCGTTTTTGCTTTTAAATAGTTAGCAGTTATTGATAACAGTTTAGTTTTTAATAACTGTTTACTTATTACATAGTATATTAAAATAAACTCCCACAGTATCCACTTTGTAGAACTATTTAAAATAAATCAACCATATATATATATATATATCAGTTAGAACTTCTAACTTTAGAAGTGAAATAAAAGAAAGTTCAATATGAAGAGTAAATGAAAATGCATTTTTCAAGTAAAAAAAAATGCAAGCTTTTATTAATTTGGGGGTTAAATGTCCAATATTGTGAGTTAAGAATGGATAGTATTAAAAGATTAAAGAATTAAAAATTGTTTTCATATCAAAATACATAGACAGAATTTTAAAACATTTTTAATGGATTTTTGAAACTTTTTTTAATCTTTAGGCCTTATAGTTTTGGATTTTTCTTAGCAATCCTGAAGGAGAGATTTTTAGGTAAGATTTTGTTCATTCATGAGGACCTCAGATTTAGAAATACCCTAAATTTACGAGCTTGAGAATGAAATATCCAGTGGTAGCAACACTATTGTTTCAGGTTCTAATTGATATCTTTTATGGTTTTAAAACTGTATTATGCCCTAGGACTTTTCATGGCATAAACAAAGATTGTTAATGAGCTTTGGATTTAAAAACTTGCATCTTTAAGTTAAAAAGCAACTAAAAGATGTTTGCAACACAGCACTCAAATGAAGATTCACCCTCTAACATGCAATTTACCAAAAAAAGGATTTCATTGACCTTTTGGGATCTGTAGGATGTCATGAAAATACGAACTTCATTAAACTTCCAGAAGATAGCAAAGAAGCCTGAGGAACCCAGAGCACTGAAACTGCTGTCTCTTCATATCCCAGTTGAAAGGCTGCGTAAGAGGTTTCCATGGCAGCAGGATATGAAGACCTTGCAAGGCTTCTGTGATCCTTCATCTGGAGAAGTGTATTTACTTGTAAGGATACCAGTGAAGCAGGATTTACAGGTTCAAGTAGACATACTCCTGGTTTGGAGGTCAGTCTTCAAGGGCTGTAGCTCTGCTTTGATGCCTCCTAATTCTACGGTCTCTCAAATCTTACTTTTTTTCCTCCGTCCTTGAAAAATTCTGAAAGATGTCAGAAAATTGAGAACTGTCATAAATCTTTTGATCAGTATTACTTCAACTACTGTTTAGAATATTTTTTTTTCCTCTAGTGACTGCTGTTTCTACAAAAAATAAAGAATTGATGCAAATTTTCGCGTGACTCTTCAGCTCACTGCACTTAGAATAATTCTGAAATTAGAAACCTGGGAGGTAAATATTAGGTGACAGGACACAGAATCAGTGTACATGTTTGTGCTCCAAAACTGTGCAAAATGGGCATAATAATTTGAGTTAGTAAAAGTTTGGAAGAACATGCTCCATTTTACTGAATATTTCAGTCTCTCTAGTTGAGTAATCAAATTTTAAGTTTATGAATACTCAAAAAATGCCAAAAATTTGAGAAATAATATCTTAATAGCAGAATTTGTTTATAAACCTTTACTGGATTTTACAGAAATATGTTATATCCTGGACTCATGTCAAAGGATAATAACTAAAGATACAAAAAACTCTAATTAAGTCTTGAAATCAATACTTCACATTAGGGTTTGTAATTTATTTAATAAAAAGTGCCATATGATGTCATTTCTTGACTTGTAATATAACCCTGCTTGGTTATCTATTCAGATATCTCCTTCCATTTCCCATCATTGGGGGGAAATATTCCAACACTCCTTAAAATAGACAGAATTGCGTCGCACATGTTAGCAGAGAGCAAAATTGTATTTCCAGTTTACTCACTCTCTGCCCGACCTTTAGGCTGTTTTGTTTTAGATCTGAGTTTGCTTTAACTTCTGGACTTCCTTCCAGAATCCATATTACCAAAGGCAATGTGTACCAGAACCTGAAAGCAGGGATAGAAATAAGTAACACATTCACATTAAACTAAATAAAATCAAATTAATTTAATGCAGATTAATCTTGTTTGGTAAACCATCCTCAGACTGATAGATTTTGGAGGGTTTGGTGGTGGGGGAGAGAAAGGGGAGTTCACAAGTATTTCAGTCATTCTGAGGTGAAACTGCTTAGCGACTTTTTTCCCTTCTAAAATCAACTTTTAGTTTTATATTAGCATTTCTATGCTTAATATTAAATTTTCCACTCTACATAAAAGGAAAAATATAACAAAGATACATTTTTAAAATTTTTTTCATCCTGTTTGCAAGTAATCAGTTTATCACTACTCTGAACAGTGACGGTTCATACCAGATCATCAGTGTGCAAATGAGTTTAAAAGAGATTTCTTAAAAACTGTCAGGCTGGATATTTAATTCAAAAAAGAAAAAAACAATGGGAGCTGCAGAAAATAGTAACAGCTCTATCATACAGTGATCAATTGTGAAGCTGTCCTAACATTTCAAAGTAATAGAAAATTACGGGATTAATTTAAAATCACAGACAAAATTTATGGAAGTTTACAGAAGCTTACATCAGATCAGGGAAATAGATTTAATTTACTTTTGTATTTATAATATATAGATGGAAATTCTCTCTATAAAATATTCTATCTATCCCAGAGAAATGAGTGTACTGGAGTACAGCTATATACATCTATTCATGGGCATAATATATTATGTGTGTGCAAAGAATTCCAATTGCAGATGTACAAGTCAAGACGGTTAATACACCATCCTGTCACGTCAGTAAGATGGAGCAGAACTCCCTTTCGAAGAATGAAAAGAATGCTTCCAAGACACATAGGATTTGTGCTCGTTCATTTTAGTAACCCATTAGTCTGAAGTTAGCAGTCTAATTCCTCTGGAATTTTTCTACAGTTAGGGCACCGCCTCCATTTTGGAACTGGAAAGACCACAAGAATATTACTTTGGATGAATTAGCAGTTAGAGTTCTGTATTCCTGGAATGACTTGTGTAAGTAGACTGAGATGACTAGACTTTTTACTTAGGCATCTTATTTAAAATTACGTAGAGTTCAGCTAGCAGAGCAGAGCCACAATGCAGTAGTCTATGCAGCATTTTGTGTAAAACGTGCAGAGGAGGTCAGGATCTCCACTGGAATCAGCATTGCTGGGCTCCACAATGGGGTGATGTGCCATGGCACAACTCCCGCGCCAAGTGGAGCATCTTTCCTTGTAACATCAGAGGCCTTGACTCAAACTGGATTCCTGAATGAACTCTGGAGGCCTAGGGCTGCAGTGGTGCCTGGGGCAGCAGCAGGTGGTCTTGTACGCAGGAGATGTGTTGTGTAGGATATGCATCACCAAGTAATAGACCTGAGGTTAAAAGTCAGACTCTGGAGGAGGAAGGCAAGTGACACAAGCAGAAAACTGCTGCAGGGGGTGGAGGCCCCCATCTGCTGACATGACTGACTTGCCTAGGGAGGCTTGCTGCTTCCCAGAGCCTTGAATGTGGGATGTTGTGGAATGTCTGCTAAGGCTTGCCTGACCCTTAGATTACTATGCCTTGCTGCTCTTCTGTGTTGGTACCAATGAAACTGGCATGGACCTGGAATACATCAAACACGACTACAGAGCACTGGGGATGAGAATAAAGGGGACCCTTCTTGATTTTTATTTTCTTCTTGATCATGGTAATGATCAGGACGGGTTTGAGAGAAAATGGAGGATGCTGAGGGTCAGCAACTCTGTACACAGATAGTGTTAACAGCAGTTTTTTTTTTTATTACAGTGGAAACCTCTTTGAAGATCAAGGACTGCTAGAAAGAGACAGTGGCCACCTCTCTAGGTGGGGAAGAAGCATTTTGCTAACTGGCAGGCCAAACGGGCGAGAACTTTAAATGAGGAACAGTCAAGGAGTGAGCGGATGACCTGCAGTCAAGTGAGACAGGGCTAACTAGGTTGGCGAGCAAAGTGTGCAGTGTGATATGAAGACGGAATAATCAATGGCTAACCAAATAATAAGGCTGAAGGGGCCCCAGGTCAAGTGTTTCAGGCTTTCACAGCAAAGAAAGCTAAGAGCATCCTGTGCTTTGTTAGAAAGAGCATTGCTGGATGAGACATATCTGGAATCCTTGATCCAAGCCTGCACTCTTAAGCACAAGACAGATATAAACTTCTAAAGTGAGTCCAGCAAAGAGCTACGAAGATGATTAAGAGTCTGGAACCTTTGACAAGTGATAGAATGCTGAGAGAGCTGGAGATGTTCAACATGGAGAAGTCGCAGGAGTATGTTACCAGTGGGTAAGACTGGACCCAGATTCTCTGTGGTACCCAGTGACAGGAGAAGAACCAGTGGAAACAAACTTAAATATAAGAAATTTCATTTAAACATAAAAAAACCCCAGGTTTTTGGTTGGTGAATTTTTTTTTTTTTTTCAGTTATGGGAAGTGTGTTTAAAAAAAACCTTTATGCCTAGAGAGGCAGTGAAGTTTCTGTCCTCAGAGGTGTCCAAACCTGACTGGACATGGTCCTAAACAACTTTTTCTAGCTGACCTAACTTTGCCCATGGAGGTTGGACTTCAGTATTTGATTTTCAGTAGTGCCTCCCAACCTCAAAAGTGATTTTGTGAGTGCCCCAAGTTTAACAGCATAGATCTGAGCCTCTGACAAAAAGATATTAAGAGTGAAAGGAGGTAAGAGATCACTGTATAAATACCTTTTCACAAACTTACCAAACTGCTGAATGGTCTCCTGTTTTCATAGACTTTAAAAAACCCCACAAATGGATCTGACATATATAAACCATGGATTTCTATCAGAAACTTGCCTAGTTTCTACATAATTTATGGCGGGACTTACAATTCCCACAATTCTAAAACCCATAGCTAGGCTGCTTTTCATAGATGAGAGAGATATGAGTCCTGAAACCCATAGTCTTGGAACTCAAGTCCTGAACTGGGGATTCCTATTACTCCAGTGAGACCTCCTTCACAGAGGAGCACTTGCATTTTTTGTGCACCTGCTCCCTGCAGAGTATGGGAAACTGAAAAGTCCTTGATTTACTGGAGGCACTACTTACTCACAGTCAAAACGTCAGCGTGTCATCATGATTATTCTCATACTGAATACGAAACACAGCACTGTACCAGCTACTAGAGAATAAAAAAAAAACCACCTCTATTGCAGCCAAAACCAGGACAGAAATCTGTTAAAGATCCTCCAATAGATAGAAAGCTGCATCAGCTTTAAATTTCCATGGTTCATTCAAGCAGAGAATGGAATTTACTGGTACTGTTGAGAAAGCTACACTTTCAGCTTTCTAACTGTCTTCAAATCACTTTGTTCAGATAGCTGGAGCCCAGCCTTGGGGAGGACTAAGGCTGCAGTTTGGGTGTGGAGCAGAAAATGCTGGTGAAGAACTCAGAAGTGGAGTAGGCACAACTTGCACCACAGGCTGAGCAGCAGCTTGAAACCTAGTCTTGCTGCTAGAGAACATTAAAAATTCTTGTTCAGTGAGGTGTAGCTAAAGTGAAGCACCTGCCTGGCTAACAAATTGCCTTGCGTATAAAAAAACAGGACTGCAATAATTAAAGTTATATTTTAAGATTCAGGAAATAGATGGTATTGTTTTTCAGCTTAGTTGTCTATCTTATTTTCTCCGTTAGCAAAATGCTGGTAGGTAAGCTAGTTGATTAGTATTTATGAATAGAGAAAATTAGCTCACCAAATGCCAGCAGGTTTAGCATAAGTTTTCCTCAGCTTCCGGGTTAAGATTCAAGCCACTGTTTTGTCAGCAGATGTTAAACTTCATCCAAGTTGCAGTCAATCCACCTCAGAGAGGTAAGATATCTGGATCTTCTGCAAATCATTAAGGTCCTTAGTTTCTGTTAAAAATGCTGATGAATCCTGCTCCCTTTAGAGATTTTGCAACAATGGACTTGAAGAGAAATTATAGGATCATAGAGTAGTCTGGGTTGGAAGGAACATTAAAAGCCATCTAGTTTCACCCTGCTGCCATGGGCAGGAACACCTTCCACTAGATCAGGTTGCTCAAAACCCTCTTCAGCCTGACTTTGAACATGTCCAGGGATAGGGCATCCATAATTTTTCAGGGCAACCTGTTCCAGTGTCTCGCCACCCCCACAGTAAAGAAATTTTTCCTATCAGCTAGTCTAAACCTGCCCTCTTTGAGTTTAAAGCCATTATCCCTTGTCCTGTCACGACATGTCCTTATAAAAAGACCCTCTCCCTCTCTCTTGTAGGCACTCTTCAGGTACTGGAAGGTTGTTGTCCAGAACCTTCTCCAGCCTGAACAACCCCAGCTCTGTCTTCATAGGAGAGATGATACAGCCCTCAGATAATAGGATCAAATCCTATGAACATGACCTTGTTACTTAATTTCTACCAAAAGGAATGGGAAGTAGGAGGGTTTTTTTAAATCTGCCTGCTAGTTATTTTTTAAATCTACATGATAGTTATTTGTGGTTTTAGACACTCGAATTCCTAGCAAAATTTTTCTTACAGAATCTTAAAAAAATAAAAACATCAAAAAACTCCAAAGATGTACTTTCCTCCTGATATGTGACCAGCAAAGGTCTTTGAAATAAGGTAAGGAAATCTCCCCAAGAACTGCAACAATATGTATACCCCTAAAAAGATGGAAATAGAAATTTATCCAATATTATAAAAAGCAAAAAAACGATGGGGAAAAGAAGCCGGGGATTAGAGGTGGGGGAAGAAGTGTAAGTTGCCAAAGTAGCATTTTTCTTTGAGAGGGTCTACCTGCGGTCTTGCCTGGATTACTGTGGAATTAAAAACTCAGAACAGGAAAAGTATAGACACTTTAGTACACAAATACTCCCTTGGGGCAATTGCATCTGCTCATGTGATGTCTTTTCAATGCAATGGGTAACTGGTTTAATTTAGTTAACAGACTGATGTTTTAGCATACTGCTCCACTGGTTTGCACGGCTTTAATACTTTCCTAAAGTTTAAATTAGAATTTTGACTGCTGCTGAACTTTTGAAATTACTTTATCTGATATATAATTCCAGTAGCTCAATGCTAGTAAAAATGTTAATTATTACTTAAGTCCAAATGTAAGTTGAATTTGTAAAATGCAATATAGTCAGATTTTCTAAGTATTTTTATAATGTCCTTTTGCAAATGTCATAAAATTTTAAGATACTAATAATTCTACTACTTGACAGCATTATGAATTATGAACAAATCTTATTCTCCTTCCACTCCCTTTTGAAGGATATTTTTAATGCAAGTAATAAGCAAAAGTTTTAAGCTCCTAAAATACACCTTCCTCGGTCAAACAGGCTTTAATGAAATCAAGACAAAGCCACCCTGAGCTGCCACAGAGTTCTACATTGGACATAAATGAAAAAAAAAAATGGATGGAGAGATGGAATGATAGTTAAAAGAGTAGATATTTTGAATTAATGAAAATTCTACATTGCTATAATTTACAAGAAAAAAACAAGTAAGGGAATTAAAAAGGAGATGATCTTACTGAGATTCATAGTGGCTTTGTTTTTAGCTTTTTTTAAAAGTTTTGTACCAAGAGAATTTAACAAACATCTGAACCATAACAGTGATGGTATTAATTCCTTCTGATATCTCTATTCACCTATTTATTTCAATTAGACCTGTTCTGGGCTGGATAGGAGTTCATGTTAGTGTATTTCAGTGTGTGCTTTTCCTCTTCTCTCAAAAAGTAAACTAACACACAAAGTACTGAACAAGCTTTATACTTCACAGAAAACGCGGTTGAGCAGTAGTGAAGAGGTTGGTATTTTATGTCTGTACGGCATTGCACAAGATGCTGCAATAATATAGATCTAAAAGGTGATTTATAACCCCCCAAAAACCCCAAAACCCAGATAAGGATCCAAAGAGCTAGCAGACTTTTGCAGACTTTTGCTTGGGCTTGGCTGCTTTGTAGGAGTGTATATATTATACTTTGGAGATGATAGATGATAAATGAAACCTTTAATTTGAAATGGCACACAAAAAGATATTCAAGAAAGAATGAAATAAAGCAGCAACTAAGAAACTGTAAAAGGAAGATACTTTTGACTGAAATACCTTGAATTAGTCACATTAAAAAGACATCATCAGACTATTTTGAAAAACAGGCTAGATAAAAAATTATGCTAAAAATTTGATCTAATCTACCCAGAGACATACAACAAGTTAGTGATATGAATTTTTAAGAGTCAGACTCAGTGATCTTATAGGTCTCTCCCTACCTAAACAATTATATGATTCTATTTTCCATTTAATATTAAATTAATCCCATTTTAGTAACATGATAACAAAAGCGTAACTAACATAACGTTCTCACATTCACTCCAAGGTTTTCACATAAAGGAGTGATTATATCCTTAATATTGTGTGTGTTAAGATCTAAAATCTGGATAAGACTTAAGAAAGAAATCACCAATTTTTAGTTTTCAGAACTCGCCATTAAGAATTCTTTCTGTTAAATCTGTAATATCTCATTTTATTTTATGTTCCTATTGTGTGATCTTTCATTGTATTATACAATTTTTTTTTCAGAAACCTTTGAAAGTATTTCTTTGGAGAATTTGGTTTATTTGGATAAATCCTTTGTTCTCCTGATATACAATTAATGTCAATGTATCAGCAATGTGCAAATGTCCGTGGAGCTGTGTGACTGGGTAGTCAAGAAAAGTTACTGAAGCAATAGCTGAGTTGGCATTTTCCCAGTGAATAGTGCAGAAGGGGTTATCAACAATAAGCGTGCAACATAAATGTGTATACTTTACATGTCCATATGTTATCAGCATGAAGGCCAAAATGGACAGTTTAGGACAAAATGAAGTTCCCAGCGTGTTACAGGCTGATCACGATCCGTCACAACAATTAATGCAGTCATGTGCAAAGACAGCCTCAATTAGTCAATTTCCGTGATAATTCCTTGAAGAGTTAAATCAGTCATAAAAATGCAGAATGGTTTGTATTGGAGGGAACCTTAAAGATCACCTAGTTCCAAACCCCCTGCTGTGTGCAGCGACATCTTCCACTAGACCAGGTTGCTCAGACCTCTTCCAATCTGGCCTTGAACACTTCTGGAGATGGGGCATCCACAACTTCTGAGGGCAGCCTGTTCCAGTGTCTCACCACCCTGGCAGTAAAGAATTTCTTCGTAGTATCTAATCTAAACCTATTCTCATTCAGTATGAAACCATTCCCCCTTGTCCTTTTACTACATGCTCTTGTAAATAGTCTCTCTCAATCTTTCTTGCAGGCTGCCTTCAGGTACTGGAAGGCCACAATTAGGTCACTCCTAAGCCTTCTCTTTTCCAGGCTGGAAGCCTGGCAATACTCAGAATAGACTGTAACAGTGAAGAATAAATTATCTTGTCACCAGTAATGCGAAACTTAGAGGGAGATGAATTAGCACTAAATTAGTAATTAAAATATTTCTTTTCACATTTAAAGTGTTATTAAAGTTGTTTGTTGTTTTGACACGGAATGAGGTTGTTGACATACCTCTTATGAAAAATTAGCCATAAATATTATAGCTTTCAGTTCAAGAGTGGCATCGATTTGATTGTTAGGCTTCCTTTCACATATGCTTTTTAAAATGAGCATATCCATAAATGTTCTTTAATATCTTTACTTCCATTAAAGTCTTTCAGGGTCACTAAGATTAAGCTTAGGTCAAGCAAGAGATTTGAGTTTTTGATTTGGTTATCATGACAGCGTCTTAGTTTCTGACAAGCTGTAGTAGATTTAACACAATTTCTTAATCTCTCATCCTGTTACGAGGTAAATTGAAAGTTATCATTTTATGACCCGATAGATACATTATAATATCAGTTTCTATTTTCATGCCTGGAAGAACAAACAAATATTTTTCTACTTTGTTTTTGAATACCTAAGATGTTTATGAACTGCAGCAGACTACGTATGCCCCAGCTAATATTGTTTTAATATCATAAAGCTGCCCTGGAGTGAAAATATCAATTTCTGTGGCAGATTACTGGAAAATTCTAGTCAAAACCAATTATGTATGGTTATTTTCAGGCTTGTAGATCATTCATTATTAATGGATGAGTTAATTAAATTAATTTCAGTTAAAATGTTGAGACAGAGCAATTCCTGTTGAGGTAATATGCCAAGATATACCAGGAGATGTCTGCTTCTTCATTAATTTTGTCTTGATTGAGGTTAGGTGAATCCCTCTGAGAGGCTCTTAGCAAGCCTTAGTCCTTTAGGTGAGAATCAGTTTCTACTAAAGGCAGTCTTGTGTATAGCATTAATATGTTTTTCTCTTACCTCAAACAAGGAATTGAGAGTTACATTAAGATTTTCTATATTATAACTGCTTTTAAGCTGTTAAGCATGAAGCTGCCTTCTTGTGCAAAATGTGCCAGGAGCTGCTGCCTTTGTGTTTTCTGGTGAGTAGAATAGATTTTTTGACCTTGAATTAAGTTTGACCACTGGGTGCATAGTTTAGGTTTTCAGTAGCTTCTATTTCAAGAACGGATGAGTGGAGACAATTATTAACACGAGAGCAATTCTCTTGAGCTCCAGCTGCTCCAGACCATCAGGAATGTCTAAGCAATGCAGTGCTCATGATACCTACTAGAGAGCTTTCAGCATTTAAATTTCTCAGCTTGCCTCTTGTGCAGCTAGGAAACACGACCTAATTAGTTTTTTCATCTTTTTCTCTGTTCATGAGGAAAGACATACTGACAGCAATTTAATTAGATGTTGACATAAGTTTTGGTAGTGACAAGAACTGGAGATGTTCACAATGGCAGAGATTTCCTGCCCTCCTCGGCAGGCTCAGCCTGTGTATGGATTGGGATCATATTACGTGGGGTTTTGGGGAGGGAGGGGTACTATTTTTTGGTGTTGTTTGTTTGTTTCTTTGTTTGGTAGTGTTTTGTTGTTTGTTTGGGAGGTCTTTTATTGTTGTTCTGATTTTGTGGTTTTTGTTCTATTTTTGCATTTTTGTGGTTTTTTAAGTGAGTAAGGCATGCTGGAAGTTTGATTATCTGCCAGACACAACCTATGACTATGTAGTCTTGTTCTATTGTCCTGACAGTTAATACAAGGAGCTTTAACTCTTGCTTGTCAACAGAGGGGATGATGGAAGTTCCTTTCTTTTTTTTTTTTTGATCTTTCTCCAGTATACAGTCTGCTGGAGAAATATGGCCAAATAAGCCATACACTAAGATCAGTTTCAGTAGCATAATTCCTTTGTGTCACAGGATTCAGCATGGTTGAAGTTAGAAGGGACCACTTCAAGCTGGTTACCCAGGACCATGTCTAGATGACTTTCCAATACTTCCAGGAAGGGACAACCTCTCCAGGCAGCCTCTACCAGGACTCAGTCACTCTCAGTAAAAAATTGTTTTCTAATGTTCAGGTGGAACCTTCTCTGTCCCAGTCTGTACCCATTGCCTCTGGTCTGTCACTGGTCACATCTGAGAAGAATCTGGCTCTGTCCTCTTTGCACCATTCCATCAGGTATTTGTGAATATTGGTGATATCCCCTCTGAGTCCTCTCTTTTCCAGGCTGACCAGCCCCATCTCTCAGCCTTTCCTCATTGGTGAGATGCTCCCATCCCTTCATCATCTTCATGGCCTGTCACTTTACTCTTTCTGGTACGTCCATGTCTCTCTTGTACTGGACACATGATTCCAAGTGTAGCCTCACCAGAGTTGGTCATGAAAATAATTTTTTCTTAAACAAAATAAAAATGTAAATGATGGTGATTTAATTTTCTTATGGTCATGCACTAAAATCCTGCCAGGGCAGCAGAGGGACCAGGGTCTCTCTGTGGCCCTGAGGGAGTGCCAAAGGTTCTATCACAGGCGTCAGGGCAAATCCTGCAGCCAGACCCCAGCCCACTGCCCTAGCCAGGAGCAGGGCAACCTAGGGGACAGGAGCAGCCCCAACCCCTGGCATCCGACAACTCACTGGAGATGAAAATGGCTTGAGGCCAGGCCAGGATGTGGGGATGTCGCAGATGAGCCCAACTCAGCAGGACCCATGGCCAGGCAGGGCAGGACTGTGGGGAGCTGGAAGTGGGCCTTGCTGTGGTGTCGCTGGGGCAGAGGCTGATGGCCCGTGGGGCTGAAACGGGGTCCTGGGCCATGGGCAGAGTAGGAGTAGCCCTGGGGGCGAAGATGGTGAGGGCTAACAGTGCTCACACTGGGACATCAAAAATTCTTAGCATTGATTATGTCTTTATACACAGTTTGGGTCCATATGGGACTTTGAGATTGGCACTTTTATCTGAAACAATTATTGTGTTGACATAAAGTGTTATATCCCACAGTTCTGTGTTTATTATATAAGTATGGGGGTTTTTTAAAAAAAATAATAGCTGCCAGTAATGTCTGCAATCACCCGAAGTAGCGCTGTGAATCTTACTTTTCTCATGTGTTCTTGCCATATTTAACTGTTTGGTATACAGTTGTTTGGATAAGGTGACCTTACCATGGTGATTTTTGATTTCTCATAAAGAGGAAAGTGAAGAGTAGGAGAGGCTCTGTCCAGAAATTAATCTTGCGCATACATTACAAGACTTTTACATCCAGAAACAAAGACATAAAATGTATTCATCTTGGTGTCAACCTTGATTTTTTTGCTTTTGCTCTCTTTTTCAAATGAAAACACAATTAAATTTATTTAATATGTAAGCATATGAAAACATGCTGCATACAAGCAGTCAAAGTTGACAATCAAATATTTTGAGGTTTCAATCTGTGCTGGCCAGAAACTTGGACTGAAGATGACAGAAGTGAAGGAGACAGGGTGTTGTTATAGGTATTAGGGCAGAGGCAGAATTTTTTCTCCCCATTGTCCATTTTAAAAAACACTGTAAGGAGAAGAATGAACAGGGTAACTAGAGCCAAGAGAGGAGAGGCACTTTAAGCAGCAGAAGAGACTTGAGCCAGGAAGTGAGATATTTCAGGACAATGAATCTGACATAGAGGTCCACACTGATGGGAGATATACTAGGACTTTATGAAGGCAAGAAATAATTTCAAAATGGGCAATAAATTGCTGCTGTTCCTAAAAAATCCTTCACTCTACTTCCATCATCGTCTGCTAGTCTTCACACGCTCTTCCTGCTCTCAGTCCATTACCTTGTCAAAACCATGTTTCATTTTAAACCACCACAAGATGCAGTGGGGGTAAAAATGAGAGACAGAGAAAAGGAAGGAGGTGTTAAGATTGCGGCTTTTGATGCTGCATGGCTGTTGTCTCCTTATTGTGGTTCTATAAGTACAGCCTGGGAGGAGCTGGGAGAAGATAGTAAGTAGAATAGTAATGGGTATGAGATGCTGGAATGGGAAAAAAAAAGATACAAAATGAGAGGTAACAGCTACAGTGAAAGACAGGCTGGATCAAAGGAGTACTAAGGAAGGCATAAGAAGTGCTTCCCCCAGTGCCCCAGCATTTCCTTGATATCAGAAGTAATTTAATAGTTAATGGAAAACGTTCCAAATTTTTGCTGGGTAGTTCTGTAAAACTGTGAGATTCTTTGCTTATTGTTATCTACCCTGTTTGCTCAGAGGATTAAGTTCTGAGTATCTAAAACTTCCTAGCTTCCTGATGATCAATTCTCCCTGAGAGTCAGTATAACTGGAAAAATTTGTCAGAAACATTTATGCCAAGAATTTTAAAAATAAATGTCTTATTTAAAAAATAAGGTATCAAAGGTATACCTTAGAAGGTATCAAAATTTGGAAGTCGTTTTTCAAGATTAATAATCTGATGAAAAACTGCACGTGAAGCACACACATAACGTAAAATTAAGTTTCTGTTATTCCTGACTGACTGCAGGATAAACAACACGTGTAGACATACTCTGTTTTTTCCTTGCTCGGGTTTTATTCCTGGATTAACACACATTGTTCTGGCTCACCTTCAGTAATGAAGTATTCATTTCCTCATGCAGTTCTGTGATGTATTCAACAGTTGACTATCAAGTGTTTTGGGTGGATTCATTTGGTTTTGCTTTACAGAGGGTAAGAAACAGTCAGATTTGGGAGTCTCTATTGTATACACACAAAGACGATGAGTTAAAGGATTATAATCTTGTTCTGGCTCTTGCTACCTTTTCCATTGTTTGGAAAATGACTTTCTGTAAATGTATCTATTTTGCACAAGATTTGCTTGGCCTTTTTACACTTTTTTATGTCATTGTCTTCTAAAAACATAGGAGAAATATAAAATAATTTTCCACTCCTTTAGAAGTCTAGCCAGCATTTTGAAGAGCTATTTATCTATTTAAAAGCGTAGTAGAGCAGAAGTGGTCATTGAATGAGGTGGATTCTTCTAATTGTATTGAGGAATTTCAGTGCAGTTTCGAATGGTGTGATGTAGCTCTGTGATCACTTTGAATTACATCTAGATGAGCTCTTTACACATAACTGTGAAATCGGGAAGTAGCACATAATGCCATAGTAATAAGTAACTGAAAACTTGGACTTCACATCTGCTTTTGAATACTGTCACCACATAATCAATATAGGAAGGTTATAAACATGGAAGCTAACCATAAAATGAAAGGCATATAAATGTGTCAGGTTTTGAGATCTTCATTCTGAAAACACGTGCTGCTGTTTTAAATTGCAGTCAAAATCTCTTCAATTAAGGTATGACATGCCCTTCTGGTAATGAAGTTTTCCAAATTATATTAGAAGCGTATGATTCTCTTACAGAATCACATGAGCTCACAGCTTAGATCCTGAAGTATCATGTTTGAATTACAGGCTGTTAATTTAACTTTAATTAGAAAATCACCTTAACGTTCATGTCCAGTTTTAATGACAAGAAGCCTTCAAAGCTTCCACTCATTTGGTTTTACTTATTCAGTAGTCAGATGCATTTAGATTTAAAGCTTATAAATCCATTATCACTTAGGGACAGCAATATTAATCAGTTAAAAATCTGCTGTATATATTGAAAGCCTTTGCTCATTCATATTGTAAAGTGTTTTCATTAAAATATATTTTATACTGATTAATAGGAATTTATATATGAATTTGCTTATGTGAATGTAGATAACATTTAATGAAAGTAAAGCTCCCAAACATGTAACTTAGATAAGGAGTCAACTTCTTGTAAAACCCAAGCTACTTAGCATAATAATCACATTATAATTTACTACACTTTTGCATAGTTAAGGAAGAAACTCAAGAAGTGATTAATTTATGCCCTCAACTTTAATTTCTTTGAAAAGTAAATATTTTCACATTAAAAAAAAAAAGCCAAAAAAACCTCCACTTTAATAGTCAACTTAAAATATCTCAAATAAATCCACGTCCTACAGAAAACCATGCTTGTGGTAGCTGAAGGTATCACTTGATTGCATCCTCTTACCCACATCAACCTCACATTTCAGAGGCATCTTATGTAAAGAATAAAGCTTAATACAAATTCTTCCTTAGAGACTTCACAGAATGGTTGCTAAATAGGGAAGGCATCTTTGGAGAAAATCTAGTCCAAACTTCCTATTCAAAGTAGGGCCAACTAGGGGGCAGATTGCTCAGGACTGTGCTCTACCATGTTTCTACCATCTCCCTGATAAGGCCTACAAACCTCTCTGGTCAACCTGTTATGATCACTTTCATGGTAAGAATGATTACTTTTATTTAGAGAGCTTTCTATATTTCAGTATGTGCCCATTGCCATCTGGTCTTTCACACGCAAACCTTTTCTTCTTGACATTAAAGAGTCCCAGCTCTCTTTAGCATTTCCTTATGTATCAGATGCTCAGATAATTTTAATATCTTCATGGTTCTTCACTGTATCTGCTTTGGTATGTCAACACCCAAAAGATGCATCTGGAAGGCTTTTCTATGCCTTCTGCCAAAATCAATCAATATTGTACAGGCATTTTTTGTTTCTTCTAAATTTTCAACCATTTAAGTCTGAAGTGGCTTATTATTATTATTGAATTATTTACAGTTGAGGTTTTGTTGTATGTGATGCTTTCAGAAGCCACAAGTTACCAAAACTGATTTTAAATCTTCATAAGCAACTTTATTTTGGTATTATTATTGTTTAAAGTATTATTAGTAGTTTAAAAGAATAGCCCCAAATCAATCTATATCAGTGAAGCATTTAGTTTATATAGTGTAATTTTTTTTAACTGTTATTATCAATTCACATCTTTGTAGGTACTGACTTGACCTGGAAAACCTTTAAATCCCACCACTTTTAAGTCACCTGTCTTCTGCTAGAGACAGTGAAGGAGTGAAATAGACTGACATAGCGGGAAATAACAAATGTGTTAAAATCTGTGATAACAAAAATTCTACACTGTCAAAGACCTGTAATTGACCTTTGATGCCTCCCCTTTCACTAAATGTGCTTGCTATATCCAGAGTTACTTCTACTTAAATTATTCCGTAGTTGAAGGTATACCTCTAGTGAATTAAATTTCAAATCTCCAAATATTAATTTATGACAAGGATCACCAACTTTAGCACAATTTATTTTAAATCCCAAAGTGTGCATTGAAATTCCAATGAATATTTCTAATGCTAATTACTCAATTTCTATATTTATAAGGGAGCTGGCACCTCATAAATATCACATTGTGCTATTATCTCCATATGTTCCTGTTCCCTCTAAATATAGCAAATCAGCAATTAGCACTAGAAATATTCATTAAAGTTTGAAGGTAGATAAATAACAAGTAGGAATGCCATTTATTTATTATAATTTACAAAGCAAAGAACATCTAAATGCTTCTCATTTGATTAATGTGCCACATACCACCAGTTACACTAAAAGCTTCAACTGAACTAGCACTAGATAAAATTCCTACTGCCTCATAAGACAATATGCTTAATGACTTGTCTGTTTTGGCATAGCACAACACCTTGTTAAGTTTTGATTAGCCTCACCTCTAACATTAGGATTGCAAAAGAATCTTAGAGGTACTTGTTTTTTAATCCCCATATCTAGGACTGTTTTTTGTTTTGTTTCATTTTGGTTTCATTTTGTTTTGTTTTCAAATAGAAAACAAAACCATTAAATGCACTTGGGCTATCCTCAATGTGAAGAATGTTTCCTTTTTTGAGTTTTCTGTCAAATCATGAAATCTGTGAGCCACCTGTACTGAAAGCTTAGTCAGTCTGGAAAGTGCAAACTTAGGATATTGGCTTCATTATACAACATAATATCTCCAAAACATATTCTTCTGATAATTTGTGTACCATGAATACTCTAGCTCATTTCTCTTTGTGCATACTAACTGTTGCACATTTGGCACTGCACTGCTTGCCATGTAGAGCAGACGATACATAAAGTTTTCAAAGCCTGTCCAGATACCAGTTTTAAGTATAAAGACAATAGGGTATTCATGTCTCCCTTTGCATGAAACTCACGGCAGGTGAAAAGTCAAAATAGCATGTGTAAAAAACCCTATAAACAAGGGAATCTTAAAGCTATTATTCTGCTTTTCCTACTCAGCACTCTTTCATTGACTGTGCTTTGATTATGACTTGGATGTCTTTCCACATAGCCTCAACTATTTTAGAAATATGAAATTACTCTTCCCTAAGGAATTCTTTAAACATACACTCAGCAGAAATATTAAAAAGAAATACTGATTTTATCAGTTCTGGAAATAAATTATTTTTAATGACTATAAGGATAAAGAAACATTAAGAAAATCCATTGTATCTTAGAACGTTTTTTAAACTCCCTTTAGGTTTTTCACTTTTGCCAGTGTTAAAGCTTAACATGCAGATACTCATATGTTTCTGAGGAAATCATTCCAGTTTAGACTAGTTTCACATCTCTATAATGTATAGTGGTATATAGCTTTTTTACTAGACCTGACCTTTGTTTCTATATGTGTGTGTGTCTGGTGTGTGTGTGTGCATGTGCTGTAAGAGACTTAAAAATCACAATTGCCTCAAAAAACGTTAAGATCATGGGAGAACTTTGCCTGCTATGGCAAACTGTGCAAAGAAGCAACCCCTTGTCTGCAACTACCTCCTCTCCCCTGAATATTTCTCTGCAAATACCTGGAAATTTGGACTGTGAGTTAGGCCACCTGACAGAAGCTTGAGATAAGATAAAGGTGGTGCCATTGTCCAGTTATCTCAGGTCTAAGGAGCGGTTAACAAGGCTGGGGGAGAAGAATGTGCCCACTAGGGAAGCCAACCCTGCAGCTGTGCTGAAAATCAGCTCTGGCCAGGTCCAGCGGGAGGAGGCCACAGCCAACAGCCCACTCCTGAGCCCCTTCCACCAGAGGACTGCACGAGATCCACAGTGCTGCAAAAGACAGTGTAAAACTCCGCCCACAACCCCAGGGTAGGTGCTTGGGCATTCCCAGTACACACGAAGGTATGGCTTACTACACGGGAAGGTAGGGAAGATTTGCCAATAGCAAAGAAGAACACAAGACTTGGGACCAGAAGACCAGAATAGAGATCAGGATGGTTCGACTAGGCCACAGCAGCAGCTCAAGTTTAATTTTTGTATGTTGCTTAAGAATAATACCAGCTTTGCTACAGAGGTCTCTCTTAAATTTATCTTCATTTTATGTGCAATTTACTTTTAGTTTCTGGAGTGATACTTTGTGGCACATATCTGATAAAGCGTTATACTTGTATAAAGCAAACAGTTCCATACAATGATTTTATTTCTATGATTTATCAATCTTGTACAAGCATGCTTTATATTCACAACAGATATTCTCACCTCAGCTACTGAGACTGTGTCATGAGCTTAGCATTTTAAAGTAGGATAAGCAGAAAAATTTACAAAATGGAGGAAGCTTAAGCACTTAGTACCAGACTGTGAAGCTAATCATATTTAAAGCAGGTGGTGAAAACAGTTTTTCTGGCTGAACTGAGAGTAGAGTCTACTCCAAAGGAATGCTGGATGTGCGTACAGAAGCTTTGAGGTACGTAATGACGCATGGACTTGTAATGTACTGCAACAACTTTCCTTAAAAATAAGAATAAACCTTGGTAGAATTTAACATTACAGCTTCAAAAGGAGTAAATACTTGGAAGCACTGCATAACTTTCACCCTTACGTGTACTTCACGTGGTTGGATTTAGAGAAGAGTATTTTACTGTGCATCAGATAAGACTGCCCCTTCACTTTGCTTTATATGTATTGTCTTTTTTTAATGCACTGCTGAAGGTGAATAGATGTCAAGAATGATACATTAGCTAATGTCTAGATGTATTCATATCGAGACATTGAAGGACAGTTCTTTAAATGCAGCTGGACAGCAGGAAAATAAATGACAGAGTTCTCAGAGTGTCACTTAAAATTTCATGGTTGTCAGTCATCAGAATAAATTCCAGTATGCCTATAATGAGGACTCTAATTATATATATATAACAGGGAAGCTGGTTTTCTATTTTGGCTCTTAAATTAAAAGCAATAAAAAATCTTTCAGTAACAGCTCTTCTTACAACATTTATATATATAGGAGTCATCTGCACAAAGCTCCTATATGAGGGCTTTAAGTATGAATGCTCATATTTAAAATACTGCTTCAAGTCCATTACATAGTTTAATTATTATTAATTGGTGTATTCTCTCGTAATACATGATGAATTAGACTTGTTTAGTCATGACTCAGTAAGAAGATTAAATTAAATCTTTTAATTTTCATTCACTTATATTATTACTGGCAGTTACCAGACATTACTTTTACTCTAGGTGCAATATTAATTACATTAGATCTCACAGATGGTTGTGGCTCTACAGACTGGGTGGGCTGAAGTCGGAGGTTTCAGCAACAATTAACCTCAAGGTCTCCAGCGGCCCCATGCCGGACATGGCCAGTTCCAGCCCCAGCGCAGGGCACGGCTGAGCCCCTCAGCCACGGGCGGGCGGGCGAGAGCCCCGGGGAAAGCCTGGGCAAGGGAGGGCAAAACGCTGCCCGGCAGCCAGGGCTGAGCCAGGGGAACCGTGCGAGAAACAGCCCTGCGAGCCCTGAGGGGACAGCGGGAGCAGGGACGGGGGCGAGGAGGCACCCGACAGGGAGGCTCCTGCAGTCCTGGAAAAGACCCTGGTGGGGCAGGTGGGCGTGTCCTGAAGGAACTATGGCCATCGAAAAGCCCATGCAGATGCAGGTTTACCTTGAAGGACTGCAATCTGTGTGAAGGCCCTAGGCTGGAGCACGGAGAAGTGTGAGGAGGAGAGAGAGAGAGAACAGTTTCTATGGACTAGCAGTCCTAATTCCCCATTCCCCTTCACAGTTGGGGCAGAGGAGGTAGAGGAGTTTGGGATGAGGGAGTGAAGCTGAGCCTGGGAAGAAGAGGAGGGCAAGAAGAAAAATATGGTTTAGTTCTTTTTTTCACAATATCCATCTCTAATTCAATTGGCAATAAATTAATATTTCCCCAACTGATTTGGCCCAGGACTGTAACAGATAAGTGATATCCCTCTGTTTATCTTGATCCTTTATGAACTTTTCCATCCTGATTAACTCTCTGATCACGCGAACTAAACCCTTTTCAGGCCTGGGATCCTTGAATGTTTTCTCCAATACAAAAGCTTGCACTGCCTATTTCAGAGCTGTGAGAACCTGCTTATTCTGCTGCTAGTGCTTTACTATGCAACAATACTCACAGGGTTGCTGTTGGTGAAGTGGGATGTGATGCAGTAGCAAGCTATTGATCTGCTCTTGTGACCGCTGGTCAAATGACTGCTGCCATGTTAGGATGTCCAGGTATTTCTTGTGCCACTGTTTTTGTACACATGTTAATTTTAGTAGGTGTTGACAGCCTTGTGGTGGTATGATATTTTTAAGGGTTTGAGAAGTTACATTCCACTTTCTCTAGTCCTAGGGTTGGGAGGTAATTTGAGGCCCATCCCTGACTGGCAGTTACCATAAATGAGGAAGTGTGGTATCATTTTGTGGCATAGTGTTCATCTAGAAAGGTTTTATGTGTAAATACAAAGGAAGCGAAAGCCATGTGAGGGAATGGTGAAAAATAAATCAGGCGGCCAGTAGTGTTTCAGGAAAACATCTGTACTTGTTTCAGCTGTGAGAAGGGGGTGATATGGAGAGACATAGTCTTGACAAGTCCCAAGATCTTAAGGTGTCAAGTTAATAGAATGCCCCGTAACCTTACACTACTGGAGGAAAAATTGAATGTACCGTGCTAGATCCCTTAAAACACACAACAGCCTTTTTCTACCCAACAGTTTATGACTTTGCTTCCTTGGTTTTTTTCAGTGCTCTTGATGGTTGTGCCTGTGTAAACACACAGAATTGAGTTAATGTTTCTAGAGGTCAATGTTGATAAAGACAGTTAGGCTTATACAAAAATTTTATAATATTTCTGTTTTGAATTTCACAGCTTCTTTCTAGCACAACAAATTTGTAACAGGACGTTCCTTAGCAATATTAATGGAGAACTCTTGAAAAAATATTTTAAGCCTTAATTAGAGCTTTGAAAAATTACAGCTTTAAGTGAAATATGCTTATCTTTCATCTTTCCACAGAAATGTTCAGCTCTGAAGTAATTCAGTTGATTTTCAGCGCACATTTTAATAGTAAACCTATTATCATGTCAATCAGGACTTTCATGTTTTCTTTTCTTTTAAGTAAAGAAAACACTCCAAATTAGCTCTACTTAAGATATTGGCAATAAAAGATATGTTAAAAACTCAAACAACTGTAGTTAGTACTAAAAGGTTTCTCTTAAAATTATCCAAATTTATTATTCAGAAAAACAAAACTACTTCATCTGAGCACTTCTGAGGTTGTATGGAATCTAGTGTTGAACTATTTCTTCCCTGCAAAATTAAAACGCATTAAAAAACTGGTATTTTTTACTTCATTTCATTAGAGTCAACAGTAATGCCCAATTTTGTTGTGTTTTTATATTATCCTGTCAAAGTAACTGTAAAGTAGTATTGCTGATTTTATCAGACGGTCTGATAGAATGCATAAAATTGTACTGCTATACTTTAGTAGTCTCTTTCAGGATTATCTCACTATTTTGTACAACTAACTTTGTGTGGTACACACAGGGTAAATTCATTTCTCCTTTTCTGATCTTTGAGAAGACACAGACGTGTGTGCCGTGCCTTAGCACAACTCATCAGAGAATCATGTCTCAACCCTGTGCTGAACTTAGTGTGAATGACAGTGGACAGTCTAACCCGGGTCTAAACAAGTGTTTAGGTAAATATTAAGACCATAGATTTGCTCATTTTTCAAACATATGCTTACATTCTGTGTTGCTTTGCGTTCCAGCAACTGGAAAATTCTCAAAACTGAAGAGTAACAAACCCTTTAATACTCTCTCCTTAAGGAAACATTTTGCTGCCAAGAAATTTGATTTCATTTATAAATACAATATTAACCATGTGCTTTTGAAACACTGTTTTTAGATTTGAGTGAGGAAAAAGATATACATTAAAAGTTAATGGGTATCTTGAGTATGCTTTTAAATCTTAATTTTCATCATCTGTGCCTCATGGGCTCCCCATGACTCTGGCAAACATTCTGGTTTGCATTTTGTTTTTGTTTGCTACAGTGAATTTTTAGGAAAATATGTGGCTGACTGAAGAATGCAATCTGATAGATGCCAGTTCATGGCAGGTACAAAATATTTTACAAAATATCAGATATTTTGATCTGATCCTGTTTTCTAAAGGAGAAATTTCAGTGGAAGCAAAATGTGTTCCATCTGGCTCGAAGAAAAAATATAATAGGTAGTAAGGGTTAATGTAACATATTTAATTGTGCTCACACAGATGATCATTCTACCATTTTTATCACTGACCCTGCTCAGTGGTAGATGCCTAAGAAAAGAGGAGACAGGGAAATTGCATAGTAATAGTGCCCCAGTTGTGCAGATGCAAGCACTTTCTGACTTAAGAACTTCCCGAGGTCATATCCCTGTTGCTGTTTTAATATCATTAGTAATTTTTTTCCCTCACTGAATGTATCTAATTGTTTGGGTTGAAACTCCCAATGGTTTCAAAAGGTTATGGCTCAAAGGCGTGGTCAGAGAATTTACATAATAACTATACATGCTTGCTTTGTCTAAGTATGTCCTGAATTATTAGCAACAAAGATAGATTTAAAACAAAGTAAAAGGTGTCTACTTTTAACAAAACAACACCATCTTATTTGCTCAAATCTATAATCTAGAGCTAAGAATCAAATAGCTGGTGAATAATATGTTATAATTAGAATTTCTTTTACCTGACAAGACTTTTTTGGGGAGGAGAACCTCAGTTATTCTTTTCTATATAGTCTCAGTGGAATCCAGAGCAAAATGGAAATGGGGACATTTAGCGGAAAGATTTTTGCATACAAAATAAATGGCAAAGTTTTAAGGGCACAGGCATTTGAATACTATAATCAAAATGTCATTTAATGCAAATTCCAAAAGTAGTATCAACACAGAATTATAAACTTGACAGTGAAGTGCCTTTCATGAATAAATAGTTAAAGAAAGGTTAGGATATTTCTGTCTCTGTCATGAGATCCTTCATGCTGTCTCTATCCTTCTGTTTGCTCTTCAGAGTTCCTGCTATTCCAATTTGGTATAAAATAGGTAGCGTTGTAAACCACTTTTTTTAGCTACAGGCACCAGTTTTCAGTTCTCTGCAGATATTCAAGTATGTCATTGTCCTCTTAAAATGGAGAAATAGCTATCCATGTAAAAATACACACTCAAAAAATTACACTTAGCCATTAAAAGAATATTTAGTCAAATCATTTTAAGTGGGAAATGAAAGGGATTTTCTTTTTAAGCTTGATAAAGTGTGTATTTTAAGATTGGAAAAGTAAAGTAGACCTGTCTTAATTTTCTGACAGTATATTCACTGACAAAGGGCAACTTTAAGTTTCATTTGTGTTGAATTTTCCTCATTGGATAAAAGATAAAAAATAAATTAATCATAGAGTCATTGAAGTTGAAAAAGACCACTAAGATCATCAAATTCAACCATTAGCCTAACACTGCCAAATCTACCACTAAACCATGTCTCCATGTGCCACATCTACACATATTTTGAAGGTCTCCAGGGATGGTGACTCCACTGCTTTCCTGGGCAATCTGTTCCAATGCTTGGCAATCTTTTTGGTGAAGAAATTTTTCATAATGTCCCATCTATACCTTCCCTGGCACAACATGAGGCCATTACCTCTTGTCCTGCCAGTTGTTCCTTGGAAGAAGAGATTGATAATCATGTTGTTACAACCTCCTTACAGGCAGTTGTAGAGAGCGATATGGTCTCCCCCCAGCCTCATTTTCACCAGGCTAAACAACCCCAGCTCTCTCAGCTGCTTCTCATCAGACTTGTGCTCCAGACCCTTCACCAGCTCTGTTGCCCTTCTCTGAACACACTCCAGCACCTCAACGTTTTTCTTGTAGTGAGGAGCCCAGAACTCAACACAGGATTCGAGTTGTGACCTCACCAGTGCTGAGCACAGGGCGACAATCCCTGCCCTGGTCCTGCTGGCAACACTATTTCTGGTTCAAACCAGGATGCCCTTGGCTTTCTTGGCCACCTGGACACACGCTGGATCATTTTCAGCTGGCTGTTGCAAAATATTAGTTCCAAAATTATTTTGATAAATTTCAAGTTTTCATTATCTTGAAAAAAACCAAATAAAAATACTGAAAAGTGAGGTTTTTGTTGTCCATCCTTGTGTAAGTGTAGCCTGTTCATGGCTCCTCTGCCTAAATATTACAAACCATGCTTCTCTTTGAAGATGAATGTGGTATCTGTAGTTACTGAATGGCATTACATTAATCAGAAGATAGAAAGCAGTATTTTTCCACCAATGACATGTATTACTCTGGAGACAAGATACAGGAAATAAGTTTTGACAGTGATGAGACTAGGGAATTCACCTTTATCATAACACATTCAGCTTGGCCACTCAGTTCTCATCTTGCTGTATTCTTATCTTGTTTTGCTTTTGTTGAACGCTTTCAACTCCACCAGCATGCAGGTGAATGTGATTTTACCTTCATGAAGCTAGATGGAGCGCAGAGGTGTCATGCAAACAGGAAAATGAAGTTTAGATATTCACAGAGCATGTGTGATAAATGGATAAGAGAACCTTGAAGTTCTTGATATATGTTTTAGGAACTGATGCTCATTAAAACTTCATCTAACAAGAAAATGTTGATCTTTCCTCATGCTTTAAAAACACATCCATATCATAATGCTCTGTTAAAGATTTGTCACGAGACAAATTTATTATTATTATGTCTTTATTATTCACGAGACAAAATTATTATTACGTCTTTATTATTTTTTCTTCTCTAGTTGCATGGTTCAGCTTCTATAAAAAGTAGTAGTTGCCTATGCAGCTTATATCAATATCTTCTGTCTTTAAAAAGCTAAGTATAATTGGTGTTAGAGAAACTGATCATTCTTACAAAGATTGTCTTTGATACTGATTCCTGGGGAACGCCACTTGTGACCAGTCACCAGCTGGATTTAACTCCATTCACCACAACTTCCTGGATACAACCATCCAGCCAGATTTTCACAAAGTGAAGAATATGCCTGTCCAAGACCTGAGCAGCCAGTATTTCTGAGAGAAGGCTATGGGAAATGGTGTCAAAGGCTTTCTTAAATCTTAGGCAGACAACATCTCAGCTTTTCCCTTCTCCCCTACGTGGGTCATCCTGTCATAGAAGGAGACCAGTTTAGTCAAGCAGGACCTGCCTTTGATAAACCCATGCTGGCTGGGCCTGATCCCCTGGTGTCTGGTACACTTCATGCAATGGCACTCCAGATGATCAGACCCATGACCTTCCCTGGCACCAAGGTCAGGCTGAAAGGCCTGTAGTTCCCTGGATCCTCCTTCTGACTCTTCCTGTAGGTCAGCATCACATTTGCTAACCCGCAGATGTCTGGGACCTCTCCAGTTAGCCAGGGCTGCTGGCAAATGACTGAAAGAGTCTCAGTGAGCACTTTTATCTGCTACCACAGTGATCCGCATCCAAACTGGCCTGTAGGGTTAACTGAAACTTTAATGGCTTTAAATTAAGAAAAGGTAGGTTTAGACTGGCTATTTGGAAGAAATTCCTTACTGTGATGGTGGTGAGGCTCTGTAACAGGATGCCCCGATTAGATGTGAATGACCCATGCATGGAGGAGTTCAAGGCTTTGAGTAGCCTGGGCTAGTGAAAGGGGTAGAGATGGGAGGGAGGTTGAACTATATCATCTTTAAGTTCTCTTCCAACACAAACCATTCTATGGTTCCATGAAATTCCACCTAAGTATGACTTTGAAATTTTTCTTTTACTGGTAGAGTATTTTTAAATAAACAAAACAATTTAAATACTTAACTACATTAACTGGTAAAACCATTACTGACTAATTTAATATTTCTATGCTAAAAATAAAATAATAATAATTGAGCTTGGCTCCAATACATGGCATACAACAACTTCATCACTGGTCTCAGTTCTATTTCCATTTTGCTCAGAGAGAAGCGGATGCTCAGTGAATTGTCAGAAGCCATATGTAAAGACCATGGCAGCACCAGGAAAAGGATGCATTTTCAAGCTCACAATATGGTTCAAGCTGCATCTGATCAAATTTATTGACCTAAAACTAAATCAGACAATAAATACAACACAAATCTAAATCACATTCCAGCTAAAAGCCAAGGAGTGTTTAAAATAAATCTGACTGCAATTTTAAACTTCAAGTCTGTTTCAATAATTAATATTAATTAACAGATTAACTATGCCTTATTTCCAAATGGAACATGCTAAGCCTATCTAGGACATTTATTCAAACAGGTATACCTAATTGAATCAGTATACCAGTGTTGATACATATCCAGGCTCCAAGTGTACAGAATTCAGAGATGACAAACTGCATAAGAGTGCTTTATGTATTCAGACAAAACTTAATAGTAGGATTTGAGAATTTGTTCAAAGCTCTGGGTGTTTTCATGCTCAACATCCACAACTTAGAGTCTTTAGATCCTGGCTCTAGTCTTCCAGAGGTATCTGAACAACTGCATCATACATTCCTATTGAGCCACGTGATTGATACCAGAAGAAGAGTCATTGAGTCCTTCTAAATCTTCCCTGAAGGGCAGGGAATATTGTTGCATAAAACATTTAAAAACTCTCCAGGATGATGATGATGACATTCACAAAAAGTGAGAATGCCTGGATTTAGTGGAAGGTTAACAGAAAACCGGAGCAAACCCGAAGGATATCTGCCCCATCTTCACAAGCACATATATTAGAGTACAACATGGTCTAGTTATTGAGAAGCTGCCCTACAGGGGATGTATGTGTTCAAACTTCCTCAGATGGAAGAAATCATTTTCCCATATTCTTGCCAAGCACAGCAAATAGCAGCAATAAAAGGAAACAAAGCCATTTTAGAATACTTGAGCGGAATCTTGATAAGAAATAAAGTATTTTATTTGTAGTTCATAAACCTGCATAATTTCAGTTAAATTTTATGAACTTGATTGGTTTATGCAGAGAATGTAAAAGAAATTGCTTTCACATGGTCTGTTTTTCCGGAGCAATTACAATACAATTCAGGTTGATAGAGGTGTCTCAAAGTCATTGAACTGTCAGCCCTCCCCAAAATAAAAATTTTCAAGTGGGTTATTATTATTTTTCATGTGCTTATCACTGAAATCAAACTTGGATTGCACAGACAATGCACTTACTGTGAGGTTTTTGATTGTTTTTCTTTTTCATTTTCAGCTGGAAGAATTTTTACGGGTGTCCTGTTCTTTACTGCCTGACTTAGTGTAAGGTCATTAAATGGAATAAGATCATAACCATAGCCTTTTGAGATTTCAGAGGAGTGAAATCAGGAAGTTTTTTTTTATGTTTAAATTCTACTATGGAATGCACCACTGACATCATGGCTAGACATGTCTAGATACCAATGACATATAATGATATCTCAGGAATGTTTGTGTAGCTAGTTCATTAAATTTACAATTTGGCATAGGCAGTATGCTTATGACTGTTATTTCAGGAGATTCCCACAGTATTAAAACTTGAGCCTTACATCACTACTGTTCTTCAAAATGTGCAGTGATATACACTAAATCGTCATTGGTGACCATTCTGATCTGAGAGCATCACATGCTTACCTTACATGTGTGTAAAACATTGCAGACACAATGTCCATAACAGTAATGATTAAAAAAGGCTTTACTTATATTTATATTTTCAGGAATCCAGGGTTATGGGCTTACATAGTATTTGTGAAGTGTTTCTTGCAGACCACACACAGACTAAGTGGTTGATATTTCCTCAAGAATTCTGAATTACTTAGGGCTTAGAAATTTTGTATTCAATTTCCATGGATAATGTAAAATCTTTAAAAAATGGACATACTTATAGAAAAATTATGAAGTCAGAATTATTTTTCAAGCTGTAGCTTTTAAAATCACTGATATGAAAATATGCAATAGCCAGGGAGATTACTGTGCTTAGCCTATAATTTTCTAACAAAACCTGTGTTTCTGTCTGAATAATCAATGTGTTCAGTCATTAGTTCCTGGAGTGCTTGAATGGCAATTTTTTTACACGAAAAAAGGAAAAATAAAAGAAAGAAAGAAAGTTGAAGCTCCTTTAGATTTGATGTTAACTACTAGGAAGGAAGTGATAGAGTTCACAGTCCTTAGGAAGAAAAAAAAACAGAATAAAAAATAATAGACTTCAAAAAAGGTGGACTTTAATAAACTAAAAATGCTTAGAAACAAATTTAGTGAAAAATTAGTTAAGAAGAGACAGTTGATTCCTAAAGAGATAATATTAAGGGCAGAAGTGCAGACTATCCAATTACAGAGGAAGAACAAGAAGTATATTGAGAGATCAAATGACTTAAACCATGAAAGAAATCACGCAGACTATGGAAACTAGGTCAGATAGAAACTTGGAAAGATAAGACAAGTAGCTCACATAGATAGGAACAATGCCAGAACATACATAGCTTAAAATACAGCCAGGAAGTAACATGCAAGAGTGTTGAGAAATAATTCTGCAAGTATATTTAAGGAAGAAGAAAGTCAGGGGTGGAAATAGTCTATTAACAGGGGAAAATTACCTTGTTTTTCCATCAACATTCCCTGAAATACTCAACTACAGGCATAGCTGATGTCACTGACAAGTTCTTACTGCCAAACAGAGAAATAATAAGCTGGAGCATACTTGAAAAATATGAATCTGCTAAAATCTTTTGGCCCTGATGTCATGTACTTTAAACAACTTTAAGAACCAATAAAAGTAATGTCAGAATTTTTTGTCCTTATTTCTGAGAGTGCATGAAAAATGAATGAGGTTTCAGAAGACTGGAAAATGAAAAATATAGCAATGTTTTTAAGAGTGCTGTGGTTAAACCCCCAATGGCAAATAAGCATCATACAGCTGCTCTCTCACTCCTGCCTCCTTCCCTACAGTGGGATGAGGGAGACAATCAGAAGAGCAAAAGTGAGAAAACTTGTAGTTTGAGTTAAAGGCAGCTTAATAGGACAGAAAATAAATAATATAATGATTATAATAATGAGGATAAAATAATTATACTATACAAAACAAGTGGTGCACAATGCAATTGCACACCACTCCTCAGGAGATGCCAGCCAGTTCCTAAGCAGTGGCCTCCAGCCACCTTTCCCCCGAGTATACATACTGAGCATGACACCATACAGTATGGAATATCCCTTTGGCCGGTTTGGGTCAGCTGTCCTGGCTGTGTCCTCTCCCAAATTCTTGTGGCCCTCTCACCTTCTAGCTAGCAGGTCATGAGAAGCTGAAAAGTCCTTAACTTTGTACAAACACTACTTAGCAACAACAGAAACATCACTGTGTTAGCAGCACTATTCTCCTATTAAAGCCAAAACACAAGAAATTTCTTATAAGTATTCGTTGTATTAGTTTGATAGATGCCCTCTTCATGGTGGTCACTTGTCTGGGTGAGTTATAACATCTTCCTTAATACAGGTCACTCAGGAACAAGGATTAGGTGGTTTTGTCTCATTTTTGGATTCTGCCTGTTTCTGCTCCTCTTCTCATGATGGTCCTGCCTCTTCACCCCTTACTGAATGATCTGCACTACCTGTCATCCCAGTTGAAGTATCTGCAGCATTTGTCATTTTGCTGTCACGTCCAGAGACCATCTCTTCCCCTTGAGGCTGCTGAGGAGTGTTGAACATGGCTTGGTAGGCCTGAGCCAGGCCCCAGCATCTTGCAGTGATTTGTGTTTCCCTGGAATTGCCAGGGTGATAGCATATTTTTTCCCAAATATTTTACTGATTTTTCCAGATTCTGCACTTTTTCAGGGGTGAAGTTCCAAAACATTGGAGATGCCCACTCTTCTAGCTACTTGCCTACAATATCCCACACACCCTGCTGCTCATAATTATCCAGCCTCAGGGCAGATCTCTGGATGTATTCTTAAATAGTTGTTTAACCTTAAACAACACCTGGAACATATTCAGAACAGGTAGCAATGGGAACATGCTGGTTTGAACACCCCAAGGAGAATCAAAATTCTCAGGAGCTATCGTAATTAGCCTGGAGGAGAAGGAGAGGAAGATGGAAGTGTCTCCTGCATGGATTGCACCTCCAAGGAGAAAAAGAAAAGATAAAAGATATAATTATTAACAGTTTCCAACAGATGGCTCCCAAAGTACGGAGATCATGGCTATGCTGAGTACAACTACCAGATTAGTTTCACAGCTAGCAATTCCATCGTATCATAAGCCAGTGCCACAAAGTAGAACAACATGATAACCTTAGCCCAGCTCTCATGGGTGATAAACAGCGCAGTGGGGAACATATACTACAAGGAAGGTATTACACAAGGCGAGTGAAAGTACAAGCCCACCAAATTTGCGAGCAAATAAATAAATATTGTGACCAGCGATGTTTAAACTAGTGCAACGAGTGCTTATAAGAAATTTATTCTAATGTGTTCTAGTCAGATTTGTTATTATCTCAACCCCTCACATTGCGCAACAAGGATTGTCATGGCTTAACTCCAGCTGACAAATAAGCACCATGGAGCTGCTTGCTCACTCCCCACCTTGACAGTAGGATGAGGAGAGAATTGGAAGAGTGAAAGTGAGCAACTTGTGGATTGAGATAAAGACAGTTTAATGGGAGAGAAAAGGAGGATAATAATAATAACAGCAATTATAATAGACAAAAAAAGTGATGCACAATTTAATTGTTCACAGCTCGCTGACTGATGATCAAATTATTTGCAAGATTTTAAAAGATAACGAAGTAACAGTTAATTTGGATTTCATGTTTTATGTGTAGTAGACAATCAAAATATACTATATTGTGGCCTTAGTGAGTCACATTACATATTTTTGTAATTAAGCCTCACAGGTGTGATATAGATTAGACTACCAGTGTTACAGTGAAACTGGTCACAAGATGGTATTCTTAGAGAAACTGTCAAAGGAAGGAGATTTCTTAAAGCTTTTCAGTGGATCCTACTTGAATTCTAGTTTATTCTTCATTCATATTTTGGGTGATGGAATAGAAAGTATGCTTATTACGTTGTCCTGGTGTTATCTGCAATACTGTAAGTCTGTATTATAATTCAAAATGATTTTAACAACAGAGGAAAAAATTATTTTTAAATGAATGATTCAATTCAATAAAGGCAATTACAGTCTTCTACTTCTGGATTGTAATTTCAGGTACATGAATACAGAGATAGCAGTTCTACATGGGCTGATTAAATAGCAACTCAATATCAAAGGATCTGAGGATAATCCTCAGCAGATCATAAGCCACACATCAATCAGTGGTGTCATGCTGCTGTAAAGGAGAACATTGCACATCATGCTGGGATATGTAAATGGAGTACATTTCACAAGAGATGCTAGGTAATTCTTCTGCTTTGTTCCTCATACATGAAAACTTAGCTGAAGTACATGAACCTGTTCTGAGGAGCCTTTAGAACCATCAAGAAAGCTACATACTGACACTGCAAATAGTTCAGAGGAGAAAAATGAGTATAATCAGAGATATAGATAGTATTATAGAGAGGGGAAATGCTACAATTCAAGATTGGTTGTCTGAAAGAATACCAAAGATTTAAGAGTAATTAAATATGTAAAATACTGTTTGAAAGTGAAAAGTAGTTGCCAGTTCTCTGTGTTAGCAATAATAGGACAATACACAATTAATAGGTTTAAATAACTTTTTAATTTGCACATTGAAATAATAAATGTAATGATATATTCAAACAGGCCAGTTTCAGAGTCTGTGAAGTCTCCACTTTAGAAAATCTTTCAGAACTGGAAAACATCTTGCACATAACTATACTTTATATGTTGAAGTAAAGAGGTGGACCAAGGACTTCTGAGATCCCTTCCAGCTCAGTTCTGTAATTCTGTACTGACCAATTTAAAAACTGAGAGTCTATAATTTTTTAATATATTTTTATTATGCAAATTATCATAAAGAAAGAAGTGTTAGAGCAAATTTCTGGTATAATTATGACACTCAAAGAAAAAGAGAAACTGACAGTTATTTCCCCAAAGAGCGGATTTTTAAGTTGCCTAATTGATCTAGGTTTGCAAAGACTTATAATTAAATCTTAGGGCAAATATATGCATTCAAATCCTGTTAGAAAATAATGGGATTCAGATGTATAATTTCTCAGCTCCTACACACAGCTTTGAAAATACCCTGAAGTCTAAACAAAAAGGTACCCACAGTGACAAAAGCAGAGTTTAGAAACAAACATTAAACAGTTTTATATCTGTTCACAAAACGAAATGCCACATTTCATAAAGACTTGCTTTAGATGTAGAAAGAAGGAGGGCTACTCTCATATCTGAGACTCTTTCTTAACAACCAGACAAACTCAATAAGCTGAATCTGCCCTGAAGAACATGACACAAAACTTAGCAGTCACTCTTCAGTTCAGTGGGAGACCTAGCCCACCTCTGGTTATTAATTAAAATGATTGATTAGCTCTGTTTAGCATAAAATAAATTTTGGTACTGTAGAAAAAATTGAAATATCAAAAAATGTCACCACTCCTGTACTATCATGGTTCTCTGATTGAACTGATCCAACATATACTGTTGAATGGCATAAAGCCATAGAAATTAATCTTAAGCAATGTGGTATTTACATTAATTAAATCAGCTAATTAAGCAAGCAATTAAAAGCTTGCAATATTAACAAGTAATTTTATAATAGACATTTATTGAAGTTTGTCCATAAGTTTACATTATAAGCATTTTAATGAATTAACTAAATGTACTGACACATTACATAAATTTGAGTCAAACTGAAAATATGGAAAAAGCCCTGGACAACACTAATTCAAGCTTCTTAAGCATTTATGAAGAGCTTAAAATAATTCTTATTGATTTACCTGATTATTTCTGCTACTTAATCTAAATGGAATACTTCATTGCTGCCTGAATTGCAGGTTTTATCGGCAGTTATAATATAAAATGTTATGTAGATAATTGGTAGTTATAGAACTGTTGATACAATATGACTTAAAAAAAATATTATATACAGCTGTTTTAAAGCTTTGAGGTTTGAAAACTACTTTATTTGGGTCACAATATTGAATATTACAGCACAATTATTAATGTTTTATCATAGATTTTAAAGCTTTCATCTTAGTCTTTTGATCATTTTAAATCAACAAGGGATTCATTACATCATGTAAAAAAATCTGTTTGTGCATCTTTTATGTCATGGGAAAGGGATCATAGTTTTGTGTGCTAATGAAGAAATTATAAGGTATTGATCTGAGGAAAAAAAAACAAGCTCTGCCTAATCTTTCTTCCTCAGCTAACTCACTTTCCTCTTCCTTCTGCACTGCCTCTTATGTATTCAAGAATAAATAGAACCTATTTGTGTTCTTTTTTCCTTTGGAAATTAAGCAAGTGGCCTGTTGTTGGCATGAGGTACTTCCCTTTTTTGTAAGAAATTAAAGAAAGTAGCTGCATATAAACCAAATATTTTTAGAATTAATTATATGGAATCTGCTTGATCTTAAAAGAGTCCTGTCTAGTAGTAACTAATTTTCAATATTAGATTTTTTCGTATATCTTGCATTTTCCTGTTCTCCGAATAGTTCAAGGTATAAATTCATCATAACACTGATATTACTCTATTGACACAAAATGGTAGTCTATTTAAGGTGCTGATGAATATGAAATCAAATAAAAGCATTTAGTTATTGAATTTTATTTTAAAATAAAAACATAGTATTGTTTGTTGCAATGCAAATAAAACATTAGGTACAAAAGACTGAACAAGCAGGCAGTAACATTTTGGGAGTAAAGATACTAAAGAACTGTTTATCTATAAACTATAAAAAGCACTATACTTTAAGATGTACCATGCCAACAAGAACACTGGAACAGTGACTGGAATATGTTGGAAAGAAACTCATGGCTTCTCCATGTCATTTGAGAGGCCTGTTCTTTAGAACTGACAAATCAAGCAAATAATATCATCTGGAAAGGACAAGCCCTTAGTTCCTCTGGATAAGGATAGCTATCAGGCATACTTCACTGAGATAAGTAACATGGGTTTAAATTCTCTCCCAGATAATTCTATGTCTGTCACGATTTTCCTTAATTTGTGCTCAGGGAGTTTTTTATCCATCAATCAGTTATGCAAAAGGAGGTCTTTGTAGCTGTGGTTTGTACATGCAGGGAGAAGACTTGAAAGGCTGAAGCTCAGTTGAAGTAGAAAATGGCCAGTGTTGTTTCAAGTAACAAGAAGAACTTTTTAAATTATGTTAACAGCAAGGAGAGGTCTAAAAAAACCATTGGATTGATAGTTGTTGAAGATGGTCTTCTGATTAATATGGATGAATAAAAAGCAGAGGTGTTCAATGCAATTTTTTACCTCCATCTTTATTAATGTAGATAGACCTTGGTCTTTCTGGGCCCCAGAGTCAGAGGACCAGGGCTGTGGGAACAGTGATTCTCCATTTGTGGACACTGAAATTGTAATGGACCAGCAGTATCAGCTGAAAGTCCACAAATCTGTGGGGCTGGATGGGATTCATCCCAGAGTTCTGAAAGAGCTAGGAAATGTCCTGGCAGGACTGCTCTCAATCATCTATGAAAGTCTTGGGAGTCTGGGGAGATCCCTGCTGACTGGAAGCTGGCAAATGTTATTACAATCTACAAAAAGAGCATGAGGGAAGAGTCAGTGAACTGCAGTCTAACTTCTCCTTCTGGAAAAATTATGGAGAAGAATATGAGTTCATAAAGCGAAAGTCCTGTTTAAATAATTTGACATACGTCTATTTTAGGGTCATCCACTTCATGCATGAAGGGAAGGCAATGCTTGTAGTCTTTTTGCATGCTAGGAAGGTGTTTGATACTGTCCCTCACAGCATCCTGCTGAGGGTTTATGGTGCTCTGGGTGAAGAACTAGCTGAAGGGCAGAGCTCAAAGGGCTGTAGTGAATGAAGCTACATCTGTTTGGTGATCGGTCACCAGCAATGTTTCTCAGGGTGCAGTTCCAGGGCCAGTCCTGTTCAATCTGTTTATCAGTGATCTGGATGCAGGAGTTGAATGCACCATTAATGAGTTTGCTGATGATCCCAAACTGGGAGGTGCTGTTGACTTTCTTGAGCGACAGGAGGCTTTCAGAGTCCAAATGCCAGATTCTGCACCTGTGATGGAGTAATGCTGGAGACAAATATAAATGAGGAGAACAGTGGCTGGAGAGCAGGAAGGGACCTGGGGGTGCTGGTTGACAGAAGCTCAGTGTGAGTCAGCAGTGTGTGCCCTGGTGGTCCAGAGGGCAAGCAGTGTGTGCCCTCTCAGTCCTGGAATGTCACTCAATCAAGCACGGGATCACCAGCCAGGCAAAAGACATGATTATCTCGCTCTATTCAGACTTGGTGTGGTCCCACCTTGAGTGCTGTGTGCCGTTCTGGGCCCCCCAGTTTAAAAAGGGTGTGTAGGTCCTTGAATACCTGCAGAGGAGGGTAAAAATGCTGGTAAAAGGCCTGGAAGGAATGTCTTGTGAGGAGCTGCTAAGGACTTCAAGCCCTTCTATTTTGGACCAAAGCAAGCTGAGAGGTGATCTCATTGCTCTCTGCAGCTTCCTGAGGAGGTGAAAAGGAGAGGAAGGTGCTGAGTCATACTCCCTGGTATCCAGAGGTAGGGCCTGTGGGAATGATTCAAATTATTATTAATGGCAAGAGGAGGCTTAGTCTGGACATCAGGAATCATTTATTTGTCAAGAGGATGGTCAAATACTGGAACAGGCTTCCTAACAAGATGGTCAATGACCCAAACCTGTCAGTGTTTAAAACGCATTTGGACAATAATTTAACAACATGGCCTGAAGTGGTCAGGCACTTGGATTAGACAATCATTGTAGGTTTCTTCCAACTGAGATATTCTATTCTATTCTATTCTATTCTATTCTATTCTATTCTATTCTATTCTATTCTATTCTATTCTATTCTATTCTATTCTGATCCTGAGATGAAAGCATGCCCTCCCACCATTTTGTTTGAAACACAGTTGGATGAACCCCTTACAGAAAAGTTCGCAGAACAAAATCCTGTGTGGTTTCAGAGAGTAAAGTATTTAAACAGCAGAGCGGTAGTATGTGAAGTGATAGCCTTGTGTCCTAATTTTACTGCTGTGTATTTTACATGGGACCTTACTGAATAATACCACCCCTATGAACTGTACTCTGAAGTAGTCATTACATATTTTGAATGGAAGAAAAATTTCGGTTTATGGATCACGCATACTGCAGGAGAGTGTGTAAAGTTGCAGGAGCTACAAGCCTGCCTGCTGAGGCTCATTTGTCCTTTGTTCATGTGAATCTTACTTTGGCTAGTGCCTCTCTTCTTCATCTGTAAAATGGAAATCAGAAATAAACAGGATATGATGCAGGATGAGAGAGGGGTAGCAGGACCAATATGTGACTGCCTAGGAAAGACAGTTGCCTTATGCATTTCTTGAGTTCTTGTCTAGGAAAGATTAAATATGAATTTTATGAACTCTTCCACTATGAAGCAAAATTTCGTAAGAAGTTTTCCATTCTCCTCTCTTCTGCTTTTTTTTTCCCTTACCTCTTTTCCTAAGAGAAACCGTACATTAAACAGCACTGACTAGTTCTTTAAAGAGAAAGAACTATCTTTGCATCATAACTCGCAGAACATAAAAAATTCTTTTGTCTCACTGAAAAAAGTATTTTTGTAATTAAATCACATAAATAAATAGACTTTATAAGATAGACTTTATTGATATCATGGTTTCATTTTTAACAAAGAGGCTGAGCTTATAGCTATAATGTCTTCAATATAAAAGAATTGCAATAAAATACTGGAGAAAACAGCTTATTTTAAAATTGTTACTGATTTATTCAAACTGTTAACTCTCTAAAAGCGAGGAGTCTGTATCAAAACATTTTGAAGAATGCTATATTTTAGAATAAGACTTTTAAAGGGCTACATATATTATAGTTAGTCGTGATTGTGGATAACTGTCAGTATTGTACCTTTCAATGAATTTCAATCTGTATCACTTATACTGCAGATAACTGCTATGCTATTGGTTTTTATAGGAATTTGTTCTGTCTTTTTCTCCTGAAATTTTATTTTGGCTTTGCGAAACCTTTCAGAATGAGAATTTAATGGAAGAAAAATAAGAACTTGCAAAGTAGTTAATTTTTCAGGTACATAAAAACCATACCATGAAAAAACAATCTGACAAATTTTAGGCCGGGTGGGGTGGAGGCCTGAGCAACCTTGTCAAGAGGAAAGTGTGCCTGTCCACAGCACACATAAGGGGTTGGAACTAGCTGATACTTAAAGTCCCTTCCAACCCAAACCATTCTATGATTTTAAGAAATAAAACCCTTGCTCAAACTTAGTGCATACACCTGGAAATGTCAACAAGCAAACAGGTTCTGGAAGAGGTACATTTTTTAAAACTTTATCTCCCTTTTTCTGGTCAGACAGTCTTCAGTCTTACCTTTAAGAGTAACAGGCACTCTTACATGACAGAGGAAGCTCCATAGTTTCCACGGATGTGAAAGCTCCCCTTGGACATGCCTGTAACCCTAAACCAGGTTATCAGGCTTCTGCCCCATTCTGCATTAAAGAGAATGCTACTTATACTTCTGGCAGTGCAAATAAATCAAATCCCTGCAACTGTTTCATAAAAGTTTGAAAAACTTAAATTTACTTATTAAATCTCTGAATCATACTGTCTGTTTCATTCTAATCACATCAGGTAGAAGGAGATTATTTCAGGGTTGTGAAAGCTGAAAAAAACCCCTCACCTCATAAAGTGATAATAATTAAATATTTAAAAGGTGACTGTCAATATGAGCCAAGTGAGCTAGATCTTAAAGTTCAAAAACTATGTAACATTTTGTTTTATAGAACTGTGAATTAATGCCTTTGGAATAGTACTTAGAAATAGGTGATAAGAAAGAGAAATTGAAAAGATATTACTTTACATGAAATTTGCTATATTGTTAATATTGTCAGAGGTACAGAAAAGATTTTTCATTTGACATTAGAGAAAAACATTTTAAACTTGAGAACAATATAACTTAGGGTTAACATGTGGTGTGTAACCTGCTTTGTTAACAGAAGGCAATGGGATCCATTTTATTGACTGGTAAATATTTTCACTTGTGCATCTGCCCCATATCGTACTGTTTTCAGACCTTTTTGTACAGGGTAAAGCTTTTATAGCTCTCTCTGCTCAGAGGAGAAGTATTGATTATGCAAACTTGCTAAATGTTGCTCACAGTTACAGAGATTCGATAATAACAGCAAATATTGGTTGTTTAGTTGGGCTGATCTTTCAGTAAAGGTCTGATGAAACTTTAAATGTTGGGGCTAATTTAAAGTGATTTATTTCAAATCCAGAGAATGAAATGGAGTTCTGAATACAGACTGAACTTTATAAATTGACATCATATTCCATTTATATACCTCATAAACTGAAAACAGTTATTTTATTTCTTGAATTAATTCTAGACGTTGTCTGGCATTTCTTTTTAAATATGAATCTTTCTACTTGACTGAGACTCTTATCATTGGATATAATTTTTCTACTCTATTTGACACACAGTGACATTTAGAGGAGATAAATATTAAGATTCTTAATAATTTAATAGAATAATTTTGGTGTCTCAGAGTTGTCAGTGCTTGAGGGATACATCTTCCAGCTAGGAGGAATTTTGTCTGCACATTTTGATGGTGTACAGGAAATAATGTCAAATATTAAGATTTCTTCAGTTAAAAAAACGAAAAACAAACAAAAAAACCTGAAAAAACTAAAGAAAAGAGAAAGGGAACCTTCCAGAATGGCTGCATGTAAAAGTACAAAGCAGATTTTTTTTGTTTAAGGAGATTGTCCTAACACTGGATCTGGAATGGTAAACTTTATTAAGTGACACTGATGCTCATTTTTATTATGATTGTATCCTTTTATAAATTTAATGATGTTATCAAGATATTTAGGAATCATTTCTTTATTAAATTATTTAATTTTTTGAAATCTGTGGACCAAATAGGAGGGATGGAGCTTGAAATATCATCCAATTTAAGAAACATTATAAATCAAAACAAAATAGTCAAGACTGTCCTTAAAATGTTTGGTTGTTTTGGGGTTTTTTTATTCTTTGCAAAAATACAGGACAACACAATTTTTCACCCGTGAGACCTAAAGCTGACTGTTTCAAAAACTGAACAACCCTTTTGAAATTCAGAAGCCTTGGAAGCTATAAATATTTTCAAATAATAGACTGACATTCATTTCAGGATTCCCTTCTGCCCAGTAGTGACGAGGAGAAATATATAGATATAAGTCTCATTGTTCTACATCCAAAAGCTCTCTATCATTGATTTCTTTATCCTGTTGACATTTGTGCTTATTGTCTGGAAGTATGGATTTTCTAAGTCTTAAAGTGTGTAGATTTTCTGATGTAGAGATACACAACTATGTACAGTTCTTTTTAGTGCTTTTTTTCTGCCTGTATATACATATTAAAATTATTGTCATAGAAGAGGTGAGTTTATTTAAATTGGCTCCAGCTGGATTTTAACTAAGACTAACAAAGTAAAACCAAATCTAGGATATATATTAAGTAATCACAAAATATCTCACATCATATCTCATACTCTTCCCAGTGTAAGAAGTAGAAGTCCCTCATATGAACAAATTGTAGTGCTCTGGAAGATTTTCTTTACAGGGAATTCCTATGACAAGTCAATATTAATTCTTCACTAATATTTATAAATTATAATGCAGCACTGTATTGTGACAGCGTGCACATCTTTTGACTCTAGTTTGAGACATCCATTCCACCAATACAAATGTATACATGTGATTTTGCAATGTGTACCAGCAAGTGTAGGGTGAAGCAGTGAAGCTTGTTGTAAAGATAAGCATAAGAATCCACAAAGATTCATAAAGGGTAGAACATGGGCACTTATCTGCATATACATTACCACGACTGATGTGTTAGCAGTACTGCTGATTTTCAACCAAATGCATCATTAAGAATTTCATTCATATATTGTGAGAAGTATAAACAAATGTCACTGTTTGTGAGCATATATAATGCTAGGTAAGTTAGAATTGCATGTGCTATCTAGAATAGCACAAGTGGGTTTTTTTTTTTTGCTTCCTTTAATATTAATTTCCAATATAGAATTTAATTTGATTATAAATGTACACCTCAACTTTAAAATGTTGTTTTCTTCGCTGAAGCTGAACAACCCTGTATAAATTATTTCACTTGGAAGTAACAATAATCATGGAAATGTTAGGGCAGTTAGAAGATGACAGCTTGTGTGGTCCACTTCTGCAGTTAGTTGGAAAACAATTGCCACCCCATTATTCTGTGGCCAGGCACTGCATGTTCTTGGCTCCTGTGGACTCCCACAGTGGGTGTGGAAGCACAGTGCTGCTGTGATTTGGGCCAATACTATATTGAAAAGCCTAATATAAGTATTGCACCATTCTGTAAACACTCTTGGATTTGAAATCTCCCCGTTCTTTAAGTTCTTGTTCAAACGGCATGAGTTTGGCTAGAGCAGTTGTTGCAAGTGAATTTTAAGATGGGATAGCTCTTTGAGTCTACCATATTCTGAATTTTTATCCAAAGCTGCAATTTTCTTATCTTTTCAGCTTTAAACTTTATTCCTGCAGCCTACCCACTTATCACACACATGAGACCAAAGGCTGTGCTGAGTTATTATATGGTAAGTATGTCTTCATCATGATGCAGCCACCAGAAGTAAAATTTTCTCTGTAAGCAAGATCTGTGGGCACACAGCAGTATCACACTTTCAGAGATCCCCTTTTGCTTCACCAGAACACATCTGAAAGAAGTTAAATTCCTTTTTGTTACATGTTAGTAGCACCAGATGAGCACCATGCCACCAGTAATAAGTTTATTGTCTTCAAAGTTATGGCCCACAAAAAACCAGCTTGAAATTAAGTTCTCGATTATGGCATTACCGATTTTTTCAAGTACAAGAAGTTGACTGTGATTCCAGGAGGATGTAGAAAATAATTATATAGATCACCTTTATACTCGAACATTCTTTTGTATTTATTGTTACTGTTGTGATATTTCCTATTGCAGTATTTGGGGAAGGCCATATCATGTAAATATGTTACCAAAAAATACTCAGTGCAAATGAAGGGTAAAATAAGTTGGTTTATTGTTGTTGTTATTATTATTATTATTATTATTATTATTATTATTATTATATTCCAAATAAAAAAAGGTTTGCAACAATTTTGAAAGCATAGAATTTTCAAGTCAAGTCTTAAAATAATTATAGTCTATCTGGCATTGTATGAACAGCCAAAATAGGGCCTCGTAGTGCACAGAAGCAAAATGACAAATCCAGTCAATCACCTGTTGCATATGGGGAAGACATCACAGATACTACTAAAACATTCAGATTACATATCTACCAACTAAACACAATTCTAGTGATTAATATAAGTGTCTAAAGTAGTATCCAAAAGACCAATAAACAAGACTGTATCCCGATATATTGCAGCATCCAGGTTAGTGTCTTTCTTACAGCAAGGATTCTTAGTCATTCGAAGAACAGCAAGAATGAGTATGTAGAATAAGTCCCCCACTTTGCAAAATAAATGAAATAATGATTCATGGTATTTATTTCCTGTTAAATAGCTCATACCTCTATTTGATTGTAAACCAGTAGAAAACCCTTGGAGAAACAATTCTTCTAAAATACAGTTCCTTTTTGTAGAGAATTTACATCACTAAAATTTCAGATACATGTGCAATCACAGTACTAGAGGAAGCACTTGTAGATTAATATTTATTAAAGAAACTAACTCTTACCTTTACCACTTCTCTTACTGTGTTTTCTACCACCGCGTCCTGAAGACCTTTTTTTTTTTTTTACAAGGTACTCTTTAGAATTTTGTTGTGAAATGAAATATAAAGAGGTTCATTGCTGAGGAATACATTCAGTGCAGGTAGCTCAGGATGCAGCTGCAGGTTGAGCTCTGGGTGGGAGCCTCAGGCAAGGGGCTGTGAAGTGCTGGCCCTCTGCAGAACGAAGGTCCTGGGACCCGTGGCCCAGCCAGGGGACCGGACTCTCAGACACGGCAGGAGCTGAGGACATCAGATCTTCCTGTACTTAGACTGGGAAGGTATAAAAGCCCAGAGTTTCCTTTGTTTGGGGTCCTCCTCAGTGGAACCAGCTCGAGCTGATATTTTCTTATTTAGTTATTGCACCAAGATTAAATTATTTTCAGGACTGAGATGTCTGAGACACTGCTCTGGGAAGTCAAAGGTCTAAGGAAACCTGGTCTGCCTGTGAGTGTGGGGTATGTAGGGAACCAAGCAGAGCACCTGTCAGCTCTTTGTAGCCACCCACTCTGAAAGGGCTGCAGTCCCATCCCAGGCGGTGAAGGTGTGACTGCCAGATTGGCTCCTGGATGGTCCGACAGGGAAGTTTTCCTAAAAACACTCATAGACGTGAACACATTCCTGCCTTAGTTTAGGCACAGCAAAGATTAAAAGAATCACTGTATATGTACTGGAGACCAATATATCTAGCTGAAAATATATTAACATTTAGTGTATTAGAGGAAGCACTTTGGAGGGACACAGTCAATTTAGAGTGTGCTGTATATTCTGCAGCACTCTTCATTTACACAAAAGACTACTGCACTTGAAATTCCTTGTATTTGGCATGTTTATTTAGGATTTAATTGTGAACTATTTACATGTATTACTTTAAGCTTCTTCCTATTCTAGCATGTGGAGGATGCAGTATCTCATAGCTCTGTGCAGCACAGCTCCGTACTTGGCTTAGTAATTCACAGCCCACTTTTAAAACTCCCTATAAACTTGACTGAAATATATCACAGAAACACAAAGCAGGCCATTGCTTACTACTGTGGGTAATCCCATCATCTTCAAGGAAACTATTCATACAGGTAAAAGTAGCATTTCCTGGGCTGGTCTCATGATGAACCATAAATTCTTAAATTCGGCAAGCCTTAAAGATGAAAAGGGCAACATAAGCGAAAACAGTTAATGCTACTTTATCATCACCACATTCTCATGGTCAAGGGTTTGTGTACATCTGTGTGCGTTACAGTTACATACACGTGTATGTCCCTTTTATCTTTAAGAAATGCTCAATTATGTTAGGAATTAGAGCAAGAAGACATGCTAAATTTTCCTACAAATAGGCGAGATGAGAAATACTAGATTTCTTAGCTCCTAAAGTAGCAATTTTTGTTGAAAGGAAGTAACTGCTTTAGCTTTGAAAACAACTCAAATGCCAAAGTGATCAAGACAATTTATTGTCTCTTCCAATCTTCCTTCTCACTCTGGCAAAGCATATTTGACAGAGGAACTTCTATGCTAACCACATAAATAGTGGGAATGGAATTACACTCACAGTTGTATCAGTCACTGTGAATTAATGGGGAAAAATGCTTTGTGTAAACACAGTAAATCTCAACATGTTGTCCTCCATTTCCACTCTTTTTTTTGCTTTATTAGAAGTGGAGAACATGAAAGATGTCCAATGAATCTAAGTTTGAGTGACTTCTGTAAGCAAGAATGGTGAACTGGCAACAGAAGCCAAAAGCACTTGGTGCTGGTTTTTCTGAAGACTTTTTTGTGTGCTTCACAGATTTTTCTGGAACAGGATACTATAAATTATTACTATGCAACATGATTTGTATGATAAAAACATGAAATTTAAAGATAAAGATTAAGTATAAAATGGAAAAAAAATACTTACTTGGAAGGGCTCAAACAATGAAAATTATAATTTCTTTTCAGAGTAAATTCTTAGAATTTAACTGATTTTAATTTTAGGGATACAAAAGTTGGCTTTATGTATGCTGCATTAATTCCAAGCCTCAAAATATTTTTTTTTCCTCAGCATAGGTGTTATATATCCCTTTAATTTTACTTTATCTCTCTATCAACTTAAATTTCCTTTAATTTGATTTCTCCATATGTTACTAATACCTAAAGAGAGATCATTACTAGGCATAGTGTAAATCATATGAAAAATGTTTCATGCAGTACCTTACTTTCTTACATCAAGTTTTTGGTGAGGTGCTATATTAACTACTCTACCATGTCAGTAAAGATAAAAGAGTAATGGAGAACTCACCAGTTGTCATTACAATATCAAATTATGAAGATGTGACATGATGTGACTTTCTCCTGGAGAAGAAAAAGAATGATGTGTTCTTTCCAAAATACAATGGTTTTAGGCAAGAGTCACATCCAAAATCACACAGCAAGACATGCCTTGAATTTCTGGACAGTGCTACCTGACTTACCACATCTAAATGCCTGAGTATTTGGATAGGAGAAAATATTGGTAAGCTCATTTTATCTACTGTGCTCTAGAAAACCTGTGGAAGCCTGTAACAAGATCTCCTTTGTCTCCTGGTTAGGAAAAGGAGGAGGAGGCAACTCTCTTTCCTGCAGGAGAGCCAGTCCCACTGATGGTTTCTCTTCCCTTCTGAGAAGGTAGAGGGTGGGTCTCACCTCTTTTCTCTCCTGGTCTTTTCATGTCCGCTGCCAGATGAGAAGAAAAGAAAAAAAAAAAAAAAGCCAAATCGTGGGAGTATATTTTGGACATTTTTCATTCTATTCAGAGGATAATGTTAACCCAAGGAAGAAAAATGAAGAACATTTGGAGAACTATACATTTCCTAGTCACACTTTTCCTGCTGTTGTTTTTCTTGCTTGATTTGCATTTTTCATCACTCAGTGGAAAAGCAGAGAGTTGGGAAGCTGGAAGAGAAAAGGAAGGCTGCATCTGCTGTTAACCAAGAAGAGACAGAGAAAAAGGAGTCCTTCTACTCTGGTCATGCAGAGAGTGATATACATTGCTACAGGAGTGACTGTTTGTTCAAGACTGTTAATTTCTGCTCCCTTTCAGCTGATAGGATTGATTTCTTTTCAAAGTCAAATCACTGTTGTGTTGCTAGATCAGTGAGCAAGCCTTAGATGCTTTGTATTAGCTATTTGCATTTGTAGCAAAACATGCCTGCTAAGCAAGGGGATCTGTCAAAGCTAATCCTGTAATGTGAAGGTCACTTTTATCGTTTTCCAAGAATTTTTACTTTTGTGTGTATAGAGAAAAAGAAGTTGGAAATCTCTAATTAAAATATTAGGTACTATTCCAACCTCTTCATATCAATAGTAACACATTAATGTTTCTAAAAGTCAAGCAAGAAAGAAAAGTATCTTCACCCAGTGTAACATGAGCTATTATTTGATAAAAACTGCAATTTTTCATGTCGTCTGGGCACTATTGTCACAATTGCTGTATCTCCACTTCTTGCCGTCTTTCATGTTTTTGTTTTTTTTTCTCCCACATTATGGTGAATGTTGACTTACATCTGTGTTTGATTCAATTTAAATATATTAAACTTATTCCAGCATATGTTGCCCATGGAGTGTGTGCTTATGGTTTGCTGCTGGAATAAGAAGTTATTTCCCTCAGGCCACTTTTACCTTTAAGGTTGTTTTCCTCCATAGTCAAATAGCTTTGAACTTAAATCAAGAGGTTTAGCACCACAAGAGGGTAACAGCATGTAATTACCCAGCAGACTTATAAGATTTGAAAATGTTAAATGTCACAGATATTTTCGTAGAACGTACACTCCTACAGTGCCCGTTGTGTGTTCCATACTGATGTTTCAACAGTACAAGGAGTGCTCTCCCATTGCAGTAGGCACTTGCTGATTTACTCAGAACTTGTCGTGACACCCCTCATTGGTGAGGAATAGTGAGGGAGCAGTCCCAGCCCTGGTCTCACTGCCCTACTTGCTGTGTTGCCCACGAAACAGAGCACTCCACCTGGAAGGGAAAATGTCTGCCATGTCAAATCCTGGCAGCTGTGTATGACCACATCTGCTGGTCCAATGTCACAACTTCCTGGTATCTTCAGGATGGTAAAGGCCCTGCTTTCATGAGCATCTTGATGATAATTTCCAATTCCACAGGCTTTTATTGCACATTGCAGTTAGTCTAGAGTAGTTTCAGCTGTCTGAAAAGAAGAGAGAAGATGTGGCATTTCAGGAGCAATCTCTTTGCCACAGAGCAGGAATAGAAGAAAGTAATGAGGAGTTTAAAACAAACAGAGTGGCCTTCAAATACCTTTTTCCTGTCAGTAGAAGCAGGCTTTGTGCTTCCTTCTGAAACAGTTGTTAGAATTTCAGTGCAGTCTTGCAAATTTAAACAGAAATTTGCATCCAGAAAACATAGTATGACTAATTTTATAAACTCAACTGGAGACAACACCCATTAGACAAAGTACCTATTAATATCAAATTGGTGATTCGTGTACCTGTTTAGGAGGCATTGAGGCAGAATCTGAAAGCACTCCATATGACTTCAGAGGTATGATAATCAAACTGGGTGCAGGATGTGTACAGTTATGCATAGGTATCCAATCACGCTGGCCTGTGAAAAATAGCCAGGTACAGTGATATATATTCCTTGTTCCCTTCCCCAGAAGCAAACTAAGTTATGAGGTTAACGTAACAAGCACAAAAGGTATACTGTGACCTTTCAATACAACTGTTTCACAAGGAACTATTTGTTAACTGCCACTGGGATTGAGTGCTCCAGAGCATGTTAAGCCTTGCCAACCCACTGGATTCACTTCTGTGGATCAGAGGCTGAACATGACAAATATGCCTATCAATGTATTCCTTGGAGCTACATGTGTTTCTGTATTTTCAGGATCAGCAACCTTGTTAAGTAAGAAGTTATGGGAACTAGGTACACAGGGTGTTGCAACAGACTATTGTTACAATATAAGGTTGAATGTTTCATTTATTTATTCATTTTGGGGAGAAGAGAGGACAATTTATATTTTAAACAGTTTGGCTATAAATATACTATTATGTTAAGATAAATGGTTAAAAGAGTGGTTATAAATTTTGTTTTGGCATTGCAGTAAATTGTGTATATTCCTTCCTGAATGTATGTGTGAATTAGCATTTTTATGTGTTCATAATATGACCTTTAGGTTTTAAACTTTCTTTGGGAAATAGTCCTTCTGGAACCTGTTTAGATTTCACTAAGTCCTTACTGAGATGTGAATAAGTGAGGTCTGCAGCATCTGTCCTCTAATATTTAATCCAGTAGTTTGCGCAATCCTAGAAATCCTTCAAAATTTTCTGTCAATGCTCTTTCCGACTTAAAATAAAAAAAAAATAACTTTGGGAGGGAGTACGAGGTGAATCCAACAAAAATACCAGGTTTTTTTCCTTTTTTCCCGTTCCAAGTCAGACTAGCAGTGAGCTGTTCAGATGCACAAATGGTTGAGTCCTCTTTTGTTTGTCTTCCATTGGTGGGTGTGTATGGAGCAAATCCAGGGCCTTTTGCGTGTCCCCACATGAAAGCACTCAGAAAGTGCACTTTTCAAAGAATATTTATGAATGAAAACAGGTAACTGTACTGGACATTAATTTCCTTATTGGATGCTATAAATCTGTCACAGAAAGAGAATTTGGCTCATATTTATCTTTAGTGATATTATATTAAACATCTTAATAAAAACAATGGAGCTTCAACTGAGCCTCATTTCAGCATCTGTCAAGCAACCAAATGGGAAGCAAATAAATACAGAGATATATTTTGTTGTTAATTTTGTTTTGGTTTTTTTTTAATTGCTTAAAATTCTTTGCTATACTAAAATAGGGTGTGTTATGAGTATTGTTATTTGTGTTACATGTGGAATGTATTTGAAAGGTCACGTGTTACTGATGAGCTCATTGTTTATAATTAAGAAATATTTGACAAACTGTGAACAAATACTTATTTATTTTCAGAATATGAGCTAAAACATTAATTATTTTCACCTATTAGAGCATCCTAATGAGGAACTAATATTAATTCATCTAACAAAGTTCACTTTTATTTGAGACACTCACCAAGTTAATTACTAGACTCCCTTCATTAACATTTCAAATCTCATTAAAATGTAAATGGGAATTTTTTTTGCATATTAGAGGGTATTTATTGGCATTCATCATAGTAAGTACTTTGGTCTTCATTAATTATAAAGAATATAATAAATAGTCATTTACTTTTGTGAAAACAGCTGGTTAAAGGTTGTTGTACTTGTGCTTTTTAGCATTGCAATCAAAATGGATGATTCTTTGTATAGACACAATTAATCCTCAGCACTGCACTAGGCGGCGTGCAAAGTGGAGGAGACTGTAACAAGGGTTCCTGTTCGTCATGCAGCCGTGTATGTGCAAGGGAAGTACCTGGAAGAAAAGGACTTTTTCTACCCAAAAATATATTATTCTATATATTTCCTTCCACAATTTAGTTGGAGAAGGTTATCATAGGCCCTGATGTCATCAGGCTCTGACGTACATGCTCTACTTGTAAAAAGACAGTTCAGGAAATTAAAAAAAAAAAAAAAAATCAGATCTATTGAAGTGTTGTTATACAGATGCCCTCTACACCATTCCTCCCCTCCCTCCTCACCTCCACCTTCCCACCAAAGTTAATAGGTAATGGTGAGCAACTATTTACTCTCTACTATATATTTGCAGCTGTTTCTTATTTTTGAGACTTCCATGATTGGGAGCATAGGGCCACCGAGTGGCCACGACTATGTAAGGGCCAAGTGTAGCTAAAGGCCATAGACAGTAGAGATTGTCTGTGTTCTGGTGGTAAACTGAGAAACAGAACACAGTCACCAGCTCCCATAGTTTGGACCTATGGAGTCTCTTTTTGTGGGTTCTGGGTGTAGGTATTTTACTGACCACCTATTTGACAAGCTGTTAAAGGAATTATACATCAGTTTTTCAGTCTTGATCAGATCATGTGACATTTGATTCGCATGCTAAAACTTAACAGGCTTCTAAAAGAAACTTTTTTCTGCTATCATTTTAATACAATAAAGAAACAGGATTTATGTATGATATATAATGCTTGACCTTCTCATATATTACCTTTTCCAGTCTTGCATGTATCAGATAATTCTGTATCAAAGCAAACCATACAAATATGGAGATGAAGGAAGAAGAAGATAAAACCAATTAACTGAGACACATAAAAGTATTAAGAAAGGGGTTTATGTACATAAGATACTGCAACTTATGCCTATGATAATTACTGAGGTATCAGCTTGGGAAACAAAGCATCTCTGGTAGAATTGGTTAAAATGATATTTCAATTAGTGGCTCACAGTGTATGGCACTCAGTCACTGAGGGACCTACCGCAGTTTCAACAACATATTGAAGATTCCTTCCCCTGAAGGAAGACTGTTGTTAGAGGAAAGGCATGAAGCTGATAATGAATTCCCCCAAGTACCTGTAGTAAAGAGATTTCACATCTTTGAAAGAATCCCACCAGTGCTCTCTCACTTGTTCTTGCCAAGAAAGTCACTAACTTCTCTAAGAGAGTTTGGGAGTTGGTGTGCTTGCAACTAGAAGGAATGGAGCAGAGAAAAAATTATATTTTTCCACTAAGGCTGAGTTTTCACTACTTATTCTTGTTCTGCAGTAATCCTTTCTTATAACTTCGCCAAAGTACAAAATACTTTGGTTGCTTGTACCTGGATTTGGTGAAATATTTTTATTTGACATAATTTGAACGGCTATTCCAGCCAGCGAAAATAAGGAAACCTAGTACACAGTCAAGAAAGTTATCAAAATCATGCCATTAGTTTTAGTAATGAAGATAAAGATCAGTTCACTTGTTCTTTAGCTTGATCTCCATCACCTTATGCTAGACAGCTGCTCACAGTAAATGGCAATAATCTCTGTAAAGTGACACAAATGATGAAATGACCACACCATTCTCCTGTGTGAGCCTTCCAAGGAGCTCAAACCTGGTGTGACTACATTCGGATCTTGAAGAAGCATTACGTGGACTTGCTCGAGGAAACATTAGCCCAGAAATGTCTGTGTTCCTTGGTCTGTCTGCAGAGCAGTGTCTTATAGTATACATCTGCTTTGCATTATCCATGATGTACAATTTCCAGATTCTTTGTTCCCATTTTTACACTGAATAATTGAGACTGTTTTCTTGTCTTTAAGGCAAACCTTCTCCATAATTTTAAAGATAAGATGTGCAGGTGTTTTTTGCTTCTCCATTACTCAATTAGGTATAAATCCCAAGGGTATGTAGCTGTAAGCTTATACTCAATATGTTAGACTGAAGAAAACATTTCTTTACAGATTACTAGATTTTTTTTTTGTTTGTTTTTCAGTACACAGGAAATACTGGTGATGATCTAATCTGCTTGAAACAAAATCTTTTAAAAATTCTTGTTCTTTAAAAATGTTGTTGTTCTTCTTCTTCTTTAAAAATTCTTTCTTAGCAGAAATTTTGGAAAAACAGATGGGCAACAAAATTCCTTCCTCTAGTTTATAGAAAAAATCTTTTGGGTTTTTGGGGGTGGATTTTTGTTTGTTTGTTTGATTTTTTTTTTGTTAATGTGAGGTGAATCGCTAATTAGTCTATCAAAACTTGCCTAGGAAATGCTGTTAAGAAGGATATGTAGAGGGATTCCCAGACCTTAAGCCTAGCACAGGGTTCCAAAGCTAGAGCTGCCAGTTTCTGTAGCAAAGGGCATGAACACCCTGATACCTTTGGTTCTTGTGACTCCGTAGGTGCTTCCAACCTGTGGCAAGGCTGAGAGACAATACTGCTGTAACGGTGTGCTCCTTGCCTGGTGGCACTGGGTTTGTACGATGATCGACCTAAGATAAAAGGAAAGGTCTCTCCACCGAAAGGAAGAATGACAGGAGGGCTCCCCAGAAATGACTGATGTCCATGCTCCCAGGCACAATTTAAATTTGAGATATTTGAAATGCAACATTTTTGTCTTATAATAAATTGACATCTTTCATAGCAATTGCTTTTTTCTGAAAGTTTCCAGCTAGTTTTGCATCTGTGCACACCATCAGAAGTGCAGTGTTCAGATGGTACAGTGCAGTCAGTAGCTGATGGAGAAAGAAGAAATTGTGAAGAGTTGCTATAGAGAGGCTGTCAGAGGCTGTTCTCTGTGACTGGGGGAAAGAGTAACATCTCCTGTTTGTTCTGGTTTTAATTTTCTTTCTTTTCATCTTCAGCATAATTCCTGAAAAAAATGGTAGCTCTTTCTGATTTCCTTCTGAGTTTTTGGTGGAGATCCGAACTAGCTTTGTTTCTCATTTTGATGTGAAACTCTTAGATGTGGAATTTGATTTTGGAATTTGGACTGCTAATAAGATCTGAAAGCAGCCTTGTCCTTCCACGATTGCTGTTGTTAATTTGTAATTAAAAAAAAAAAAGGCTAAGCCCAGTTCTGTAGCACATATGTGAGGGCAACAGGGCATTCTTTTGTCCCTATGCAATCCCCACTCTACCATCTTCTGTAAAACAGGCAAAGGATAAGAGAGTCAATGCTGCATCACTCCTAAGGCTGAGAATCAAAATATCTGTCTTGAATTTCCAGCACAGTTACTGACCTGCAGTGGGAATTGGTGATCCTTTCTGTAAAGGACATCCGGCATGTTTGGAGTTTGACTAGCTTTGTGCATTTCTCAGCAGTTCCTGCTTCTACCCAGCAATAGGCTGCTACACATGGCAACGACATCTTTCTCCCAGGCTTAGGCAGAGTTTTCCTCTTCGCTTTTTGATTAGAGGGCTTTCATGGCTCCTGAGCTTCCTCTGGGACAAGACTCCCAGTACAGGGCTGTACTTTAAAGGCCATGACAGAATTCTTGATTTTAAAATAAATGTGATTTCCCTGTAGTCAAACTTTTCAATATCCTGCCAGAGCCCAAGGATGTTAAAATAAAACACAACAGAAGGAGACTAAATGGCTTTATTCAGACAAGCAGGCTCTAGTGTAAAGCCAAAACCAAAGTACTAAGCATTCACTTATCCTAATAAAAATAAGAATTATATTAGATAATACAATAGAAATAACAACAGGAAAAGTTTAAACCTATGTTTTGAATGCCTACTTCTAAAAGGTCCTTTGTTATAAAGAAAAGAAATGCTAGCATTTTTTAAAAGCAGCTGAAACATATTTTCTAATCAGGTCATAAAGGAAGGGAGTCATGAGATGAAATTAGGTTACAGCTTTGGTTATGTTGGTCTATATCACATACAGTATACACAACTTTTTTTTTGTTTGTAAAAGTAGGTATGGTTACTCTTTCATCTATCTGTCCTTACTAATATGACAAGTGTTGACAGTCATCAGAAAATACGGAAAGTAGTACATAGCATAGTTATAAACAGGAACAAACCATGAACTTTTATTCCTTAAAGCATTCTGCACTTAATGGATCTAAGAGAGTTTCATTTCAAAGTACATTTTAGATGTTGACACCACTTATTATAGCAGCTGGTTCTTTGTCAAATTGGATGATATTCAAAACAGGATTTTGTTGTTCTTTTTCTTCTTGCCATCTGTTGCTGTTATAGACATTTTTCAAGAAATAGCTTCTAAATTAATTAGGTCATATTTTAAATGTGTTCTTTTTATGAAATGCTTAAAATTAAAAGCATAAGGAAAATTATGGTGTAACTTAATTTTATAGTATAATTTAATTCCTATACAAATTTTCTATCAAAAAAAATGAAAAACAAACATTTATTTTTAGATACACGTTGAACTGGTATAGCTTGTGACTTAATCTCGTAAGAAATCAGATTGCTTACAAATCTGTAATTCAGTTTGCTATTTGAACACCAGGCAAATTACATCAAATTTAAAATTAGGTGCTGAAATATAATAAAAGAAAAACAAAGGGAAAATATGATCCTGAAAGCTGCTTCTGTTATACAACCTGAATCTTATTTCACATGTGCTTCAGCCTCATTGAACAAAGTAGATAAATTGCTTTAGCTCCTGAGCTCAGCAAATCTTACCAGCATATGTGTTTGTAAGCAAGCAAGTAACTTGTTTCACCACACTCTACCTGACTTGAATTTCTACATAATTTAATTATTTTAAGGATCAACTATTAAATTATAGTGGAGAGGAGAATTACACAAGCAGAAAATTAGAGGTTTTCATATCTTTCTCTATCACAGCTAAGCATTTTTTCAGAAGGAGAGATAGGATTAGCCTGTATGTTTAGCATTTGACCAAATATATTTGTTTCATCTTCAGAGGGTACCCTGAGACTTAAATGAAGAATAAAGTTGCATAAAATGTATGTGAACCTGTTGTTAAATACACTGCCATACTGCACAAATAAAGAAAGAGCCCAAATCAAGTCTATGCTTTCTAGTTTTTAAACACTTGCCACTGCAACTTTAAACATGCTTTTACAGTAACATTTGCAATACATACCAAAGCAGACAATACGTTTGAGCTGGAACTGGCTTCTTGGAACAATGTTCACATTGTATGCATGATTTGGGTCAGTGCCCAAGGCTGCATTTGTAATGCTTTCTGCATACAAAGAAACAAAAGGCATGTGGCAAAGCCCCTGTGAGTTTTAACTTGTTAGCGATACCTGATAAATGTGATAAATGCCACTAATGTACTCTCAAAAATTGATGCATTTTCCAGATGTTGATCAATGGTTGGCAAATAATTGTTTTTTTAGCAAACAGCTGACTGAGGGTAGAGATTCACAGAATGGGCACACCTACGCAGAAGATGGAATATGTTGCAAAGGCAAAAGGACCGGCCTGGTCAGTTGCTTCTTTAGCCAGTATTCCCAGCCACGCTCCATCTAGTGAAACTACTGCTTCTGTACCAGTAACTAACATTTCTTACCAATTAGAACATATTAATTGTCATAGTCCTTACACGAGCATGGGCAGACAACATCCTTCTAATTTCTGGCTAATAGTTAATTTAAAGATACGGATTGCTTTTCTCCTGCTTAAATAATTATTTGACAACTGGTGAAGTGTCAGATGAGCAAATTATTGTAGTGAGTCTGGCAGTGTTTAAAAGTGAAGGAAGATGGGAGAGAAACTCCTAGCAGCATCAGCTCTGAACAACCCCAGAACACAAATACCTTAGACTCATTTGCAAAGCCTACGTTCATTGATTACAGCCTGAACCCAAAAGGATTCATTGAAGTCTTGTTCTGCTAGCAGAAAGTTTGGAAATGCAAAGTCAAGAGACCTAGATCCTACTATTCAGAGTTCAGGTAAAGACAGGTAAGCACATAAGCCTTGAGATTTGAACTCCAAACGACCTGAAGAGCGTATTGGGTCAAGCTCAGTCTCTATCTCCCCAAACATCCCCCTCGCATAATTCCTGCCATACATTGGTGAAACTGCAACTTTAAAGTGCTTTGTGATTTTTTACTCCCATTTCTCCTGATGGAACACTGTTACAGGAATTTATTACTCTTGTGGCTTTAAATCATGTTCCAATTATCAGCCTAAATTCCTCATAGCCAATTTATTCCCATTTGAGCTGTACCAATGTTGTTCTTTAGTTTAAATAGTTCTCTCTCCCTGGAGTTTTATTGCCCCAATCTATTTATTAGATTTAGTCTCTTTAGTCTTTGTGTTGCTTGCTAATTTTCATTCCTATAGCTTCCTTATTCCCCGGTGATCTTACTAGCTTTTCTCTGTATCCTTACAGAGGTTTGATTTTTTTCTTTTTCCTAAAAAATGATCATCACTTTATACAAAAACTATAGCAGCCTGTATTCAGAGGTCTGCAGTTGATACACAGAACAGTCCTAATTATCAGTCAATTTGAACAGTAACATGAGAACTCAGCACATTATGTGGCTATACTGATAATACAGCAAATACTTCAAGAGCTACAGCAATACAGTTCACAACAATTTGGATTTGGGATGTATGCACCAGCTCATATTAATTCTTAACACTACCTCGCACAATGGCATAAATACTTTCCTATTAGGCTTGAAACATAACACTTGATTCAGTACTGTATATAGTTTTACACACACACATACATATATATATATATATATATTCACACATATGATATATATAAGTAAAATGCAAATAAACACACATATATATATAATATATATAATGACAATTGCACTATTTCAGATTTATAATTATGCTATTGCTAAGGATTTTTTATGGGTTTTCCTCATTCACTGAGACTTGCAATCAATGAGCTTAACAATGTTTCTTGTTTGTCCACATGTGCACAATGTTCCACATAATACTATTGAATTTTGCTGGATTTGGCAGTGCTGGGTTAATGGTTGGACTTGACGATCTTAAAGGTCTTTCTAATCTAAAGGATTCTATTATTCTCTGAACCTCATTCTATCTATATTACTTCAGTTTTCAAGGTCAGCTTGTTCTGTCTCTGTGGTTTTCTCATACCCTTTCCCACTGGAGAGGACATTACAGCCTTATGTTGTCAGCACATTTTATTAGTCAGATTATTTTTCTGTGCCATTACCAATAATAAAAATACTAAAAATGATAAATTTCAAGCCCCAAACTTAAGAAACTGTCTTGGACACCTCCTGTCAACCAGCCAGCTGTCCTTTCACCAAAATCTGACTCCCTAGCTACTTCTGTAGTTTAGAACTCTTTTTCTAACCCCTAATTTAGAAAATAATATCCCATGCAGAGCCATATCAGGTAATTTTCTGAAGTCTAGGTAGGTTTGTTATATTATATTTCCCTTGTTACTGTATTGTCTGCTGGGAGTCAATAACATATGGGCAGTGTCGTCCCTGTACACACCTTCCTGCTGCTCATGGGAGTGAAGGCGTTTTCATAATTCGTATTAGATGTCCTTTTGCTTTCTTAACAAATCTTGCTGTTATAGGTGTCTGGCATTTTGGGAAGGATTTCTTATATTCCTGAAACATTCGGTAAACTCTGTTCTTTACATAAAATTACCTTACCAGTTCAAAGCAATCAGATAAGAAGTGATAACCAGGGGTAAAAGGAAATACAGATTTAAAATCTTCCTTTGATTTTTCAAGGCTCAAGTATGTAGAGTTTCCAAGACTTCTGACCTTACTAAGGTGGGAAGTCAGCATTTTTCAGGCAGAATTAATCTTTGTAAAAAATCTTTTTCTTTTCAGAAACCAGTTATTTTATTTTAAGTATTTTAAGTTTTTAGAGTCCATACCACAAATTTTGTTTCTGTAGAACGGCTATTCTATCTGCAGTGAAAAGTCTGCCTATTATAATATATCTACATTGCTAAGGATTAGTGGGGGTTTTGATTCTTTTGGGGGATGAGTTTTATTTTCAGGGGGATGAGGAGAGAGGTGTTTGGTTTTGGGTTTTTTTTTCTTTGTTTGTTTTTGTGGGGTTTTTGTTTGGTTAGTTTTCATTTGGTGGTTTTTTAGTTTGCTGGGTTTTGGTTTTTGGGGCTTGGTTTTGGGGGTTTTTTTGGGTGGGGTTGGGTTTTGTTTGTTTGTTTGTTTTTGGGGTTTTTTGAGGGGGTTTTTTGGTGGTGTTGTTTTTGTTTTTGTTTTTTTTGTTTTTTTGTTTTTTTTTTCCTGAAATGCAATTCTTGTTTATTGGCATATTGTCTCATTACAAAATCCTGTTCACCCAGCAGGCCTTTTCACCAGGTGAAAGCAAAATTATTATAGCTGTAAACTATTACAGATGCCATAAGGAGATATGGATTGCCTTCTACCAAAGATTTTTCTCTTATGGTGTATAACACTATTTTTAAGAGCAAATGAAATCTATCATCTTTTTATTCTGTAGCTGAAGTGCACTAATAGACACTGTAAACATTCAGGGCTGATGGCTAAATGAAGCCAGGAAGATCCAGACTCACAGACAGAAGTGTGCAGCGAGAAGAAATATTTCAGGGCAACCAGGAGCAAAGGATGACTTATTTTCTGTACAGAATAAAAGACTATTAAAGTGAACAAAATAATATAAATGTAGAACACAATCAAATGAGAACAAAAATGAACAGGTTCAATTATTTTGCTTGCTCTCAAACTCAGGTATGTAATTATTTTCATTTTTCATCCATGAAAGTCTATTTGCTAAACTGTAAATGCAGTTATGTGCTGGATTTAATCTCTGGCCATTTGAAGGACTCACGCACTGTCTCCATGAAGGGTCTATTTATACATCTAGGTGAACATTCATGTCTACAAGCTGTTGGTACACATGGTGTAGGTACACATCTGACGTAGCTTCACAGCTGGCTTCATGTATTTGCTCCAATTTAAAAAAAAAAAACAAACCAACTTTTTCTCTCTTACTGCTTTTACTCTGAACTTCTAAGCACTGCCAGACACATGTTAAGACATTGGGATATGTTTAAGTTGGGTCATTCTGAATAATGTTCATTTATTATTTCTTATTCAAAATTTTTCATCATAATCACCCCTCCTTTTGATGGCCAGAAATGATGGCGATTGAGCTAGATCACAGGTCATTTCTGATATCAAATTTTAAGTGCCTGTGAAAAACCAGATAGAAAAATGTTTTAAAGGATCTATCTCCTCTTAGCCAGACTGGTTGGTTGGCAAGTGCATGTACGTGTTTTTGATGTGACATTCCAGTTTTCTGACTTTTCACTTCATATTTATGATACACAGCACTATGCTTAATTGCTTCATAAGGAGCCTTGTCATAGTAAATCTTCTTAATATAAAATGCAATGCAGTGTAGGATGTCTAGACACAGAAACGCAGAATACAAAACCATAATATGCTACAACTTTGACATAATTAAGTACAACACTGATAGCAGCAGAGTATGTGAAATAGAATTAAAGATACTACTTATAAAAGACGTTATTGTTCTTCAAGAGGTTTCATGGATCCAATATATTAGGATGTGAGTTGTTTGTTTCAGGGAATTTTGGTACATACAACACTGGAATTGGAATCAGGAAATCTGACTTCCTGCCGTGTCTTCCACAGCATTGTTGGATAACAGTAGCAATATTTAGGGAGTGTATTCACTCTGTTGACTATAGTTAATGAAGAATGTCCTTCAGCAGCTTCATTTTAACATCTGCATGAAAAAGGTTTTACAAATATATGATTTTTGCATTTGCTACACTCCTAACTCCTGCAGACCTGAAGAACTGAAAGGGAATTCAATATTTTTCTTCAATTGCCTTGAACTTCTAATTTTTGAAGCTCCAACAGAACAGGATCAATGTTGTAACAATAAGTATCAGACCTTGATGTAAGTCAAAAACAAACCAAAGACACATTATTTGGAAGAAAAGAGACCCAGAAGAGAGTAGAGATATGTTTGATGTGGCAGGTGCACGAGCGGAGCACAGGGTGGCTGTTTCTCCATAGGAAACAGGGTGGAGGTAGTTCAGAGAACTGCTCTGGAAACATCGCGCAGTGACTGCAGACGGTTCCCAAACCAAAGTGAGTGCAGGGACAAGTCCTCCTCTACTTCACGTAGTTCTCGGTAGGGACAAAGAAGTCAGAACTCCATTCACGTTTGTAACCTGGTAGACTGCACAGATATTTTACTCCTCTCACACCTAGGAACAGCCTCTACGCATTGTTCCTGGTGGTGTCTGTGTGATGAGTTCTCCCAGCTACTGCAGAGCTGCTTTGCCTCAGCCATGAGCTGTGAGAGAGCTCTTCCCACTGCTGCTGTTCTCAGGACACATGGCGGGCTCTGTGTTCCCAGGCTGGATCTACCAGAACAAGGTGTCCTGAGTCAAAAGAGAAAAGTGAAAATAATGCCAGATCATCCTGCTTGCCTGTCTGCTTGGATACAGAAAAATATCTCACATACAATGTTCTCTGAATCCCCATGGCAAAGGGTATTGGATTGCTATGCTGCAGAGGAAACAGGACAAGAAGAAAGCTGTGATCCTGTCACAAGTGTTTCTCTGGCTCAATTTTTTTAACTTAATATTTAAAATTTAAAAATGTATGAAAATAAAAACAAATAAATGAAAACCAAAAGCACAGTTACTCACACACACTCTTCCCCAGAAAAATGAAAGTTCTGTCACCTCTGTCAGATGACAACTGACAGTATTTTGTATCTTGTCAAATCTATCAGATTAACCAGGATGGTATGTTTCCCTTAGGCCTTATCTGTGTTGATTTCCTACTCAGCTCCCGATGACATGGAAAGATTCAAAGATGGGAGAGGATTTTTGAGGAAAGTGGAGCAACTTAAAATTAATTCCCAGGTATATTATGTTCAGGTATATACTGGCCCTAAGTTATACAATTGATTTAATTAAAAGTAATTGATATTACCATAAGTAAATGTTCCCAGAACATCTCATCAACAATAGGCCAACACTGAACTGAATTTATGTTTCATATGGAAATTAGTTTCACCCTAAGAACAGTAACACCTGTACAGCAAAATGTACTTTTCTTGACACATTTGAAAAACACTTCACAATGAGCATGGAAGGCAGAGAAAGAGGGGGAGGGTATGATTATCAAAGCTAAAACAGGAGTCAATCCTTGACTTCTGTGAGAAACCATAATCCCACTCTTAATAAAGGTACATCCTTATTTTTCAGGCCATTAGCCACCATTCATTACACAGTTTAGTGACATTACTGCATGCGGGTTATGTGTGAAGTAACTCATTAACCTGAACTGGATTTAGCAAACCCTGTATTATTATTTATCAGCATTGAGTATTGCACTGGTTACCTTTTAACTACAAGAAGAAATATGCTGAATGGTGTTTTAGCCATTTTTGCATTATTTGTGGTAATGCTTGTGTTAATGCCAATCACAAATGACTACCTGCCTTTTTCTGAGTATGAATTAACAGTTTTCCTTATGCAAATAGATATAAACGTAGATTTTATGAAATAAATAGAAGACATCTTATAGAAAATTAGTAAAAACTACAAGAGAAAACATTTTAAAACATTTTCAAAGCTTATGTTCAGCTAAGTCCCTTATTCAGGCATGGAATTTAACTGTATCGGTTATGCATCAAGTAATTGCTCTTTCATGTAACTTGACTTGACAACCTGTAGCTTTTTCTTGACCATTAGGAAACATAGTTCTTCTCTTAAACAATGCTTAAGAGGTTCTTTCTTCAAGTACATGGGCTGAGCCTTGCAAAATATCTTTTTAATGTATAGGATTTCAATTTAATTTAAATTTTATCATTTAGAAAAGGTCTTAGCCATTCTTGAGAGAGGCAAAGATCAGAAAGCGTATTTGCTCTCTCAGCTTTAAAATATTGTCTTTTAAATTCCATAATTCTGGACAGAAGAGTTAAAATTATGAAAACATATGTCAGTAAAAACTACCAAGGATTATTTCTTTCAAAGTACCCAGTTTATCAAATCAAGTAAAAGTCAATGTTTCTGAGGCACAAATACTTGTATTTTAATACAAACAATTTTTGTGAACATAACTCCATCAGCTTACAATTTTCTTCTGCATTAAAGGATAAATATTATTAGCTTATTTCTCTTACTATATCCAGAAGGAAAATATTCAGTTAGTTTGTCCAGACGGATTTGAACAATTTTACCACACCCCATTAAACTTTCTGTCTGCTTCAGACATGGTGCACAAGGGATATATTATGATTTCATGTTCTCGAAAAACCCCATTTAAACATAATTCCTCCCAAAATAGATCACAATAACTAAATATAGATGCTGCTTTAACATTAAACATGTACAAAAAAAGCACTCAATTGTATTATGTGCAGTTTGCTCTTTCCTTTGTTTTCTTTCAGATATCTTAACCTTCTGTCCAAACAGTTGCAGGGAAAAGGATGGGCAGTATAGCAATTATCTATGCCTTCTACCAGGTAGGCAAATTCTGTTACTCAGCATTCCTGAACTGCCACTGGGTGTTTCATTACATCATGTTCAGTAAGCATTAAAACCAAATTTTATTTACATCAGCTCCGCTTGTTGTAGTTTTTGTACTATAGTAGGAAAGTCTCCATGGATGTAGAACAGAAATCTGCCATAACTAATACTTGCAGTCTCAAAGATACCAAGGGATAAGCATCTGTGTGATTAAAAAAACCCAAAACAACAAAAACAGCCAAATGGAAAAATGAAACATTACTCTACACAGAAAGTAAAGGCAGAAAACGGTTCATTTACTCTCTTTCCATTTGCACAACAGTAATAAAAATGCCAAACAGACTGATTTTCAGGTAAACTCTACATTGCAGTAAAGTCAAGGTTACAAGAGAAGATTTATTGATACAGCATATATTTCTTGCAATACTGCATTTTTACCTCTCTTTCAAGGATAGGCCTATGTCTTTGTTCAGCTCAGTTTTAACTGAATATTGCCATTTAGTTTTTAATATTTATGAAATTATCTGCCTTTCTCTGAGATAGCAGCATAGAATTTGTATTTCACAATTTTATGTATTAAACATTATTTCCAGAGTTGTTAAGACTTTATTGTTAGAAAAATTCCACACTGCTGAAGAGAGGAAAAAATACCTGTTCCAGTGAATTGGTGACCTGATGCCTTGCTTCATTTATGTGTTCTAAAGCTTTGAGAGATCATTTACATATTCTAAAGCTGTTACGGATTCAAGTCCTCTTGAAGACAGAACATAGAAAATGTCACTGTTTGTTGTTGTTGGTTTTTTTCCTAGATAGATCTCAACTTTGTCTCATATTGACTAAAATTTGATTGGCAAATACAAAAGGAAATAATTAGTTCTTAAACATGTCACAAAGTGAGACTTTTCCCTCAAAATGAAGTGAAAACAAACAAAAAACCCCTCTCCTGAAACCCAGAAATCTCCTATACTATAACAATACAACAAAAATTGAAGAACATAAGAATTATTAGGCCAAAGACAGAGGGCAAAAGAGATATAGTATCTCCTAAAAGTAGCCCTATGGAGGCACAGAGTTGGTGAGAGAGGTGCTTAGTTAGGATCTCTGAATTGTTCCTCACAGGTGCTTCCCTCTCTATTGGCCAAGCCTAGGAAGACCATAAGGTCTATGTTCTGAGCCACTGTGTTGAAACAAAACACCTTCTTTCAGGCACTGTGAGGCTTCGATCCTTGAGATGGTCAGAACTTGCTGAATCATATGTGCCACGTATTGGCTTTTTTGAAGTGTGATGTGATGGAGTATTCCATGAAAAATTTTATTTTTTACAAAATTTTATTCCATATCACTCTGCCTAAGCCTAGACTGTGTCATTATTCACTTTGAGGAGTACCTGATTTCAGTAGTCCAATTGAAATAAACAAAATCACATAGCTATTTTCAGCAGCTAGACTGCAGAAAACTTCTAACTGTTATTACTGAGGACCTGGAATAAATGTTTTTAGATGGAAGCCCCTCATTATGTTTGTACATTTATTCTTTCAGACTCTCCTTCATTCTAGCAACTGCTTATAGTGTTATAAAACAATGTCATATTCGAGGGCATCCCTCTAGAAAGAGACAGGCAGGTACTTCTGCCAGAACTGATGGTCCAGAAGTGACCATCCTGTTGAAGAAAAACAGCTAACAGGACAAACTGTTTAGCTCATTTCCAAGAATGGAAAGCCACAGTCATGAACTTTTGCAGAAATGGAGGAAATATCAAATCTTCACTGAAACAAGACCTAATGTTAGTAAATATGCTGATGAGTATATTCACATGAACACACACATTCTTAAGCCAGAATGTATTATAACATTAACATGTTTTATACAATACTATGAATCAAGTGAATTATGATACAATACTGACCAATGGCCTATCCATGATAATAGGCATAAAAATACCTAATCAAGGCTCTAGTTTTGAAAATGTATTACATTTCAATCATTGATTAATCTGCTCTTTTATGAAACTACTTTTTCTTTAAGTTAATCAAACAACAAAATGCCTAACACACGGAATTTTAACTTTTTAAATAGCTCTTTGTTTTCCTTTGAGTAATAACAGTATAGAAATTCCTCGGATATATAAAGTTGGCAGTTTTCCTAGAGATAAATCTCCAAACAGTGTAACTTTCTATGTTCATGGATCCTGACATCAGCATACATTCATGTTTTCATGGTTTCCTCTTACTGGAGGCAGAGAGACAATTGAATTACACAAGGCAGAGTCTCTTAATGCAGTAAGGTTATATAGTCAAGGAGAGAAATTATTGTTAGTTATAAAAAAATACACTGTGTTCAAAACAAATTGCGTTATTTAATGGACAACTTTAGAAAAATGGGTGCTATCCCATCATGCCACTCAGGCATATTGAGTAGCTCAACAGAAAATATTGTGTGTAAGCTTCCATTAATTTCCATTTTCAAATCCTCAGAGACACCAAAGAAAAAAAGTCTGACATGTGCAGTTCACAGCACACACAAGTTCCAAGGACATTTGAGGGAATACAGGTATTACGGTGATGAAAACACATTTTTATAATCAACTTTGACATTCTAAATGATTGCATGTTAAACAATTATTTTATGGGCTTTTGTCACAGTTTGGGACACCTCAGGACAGCTTTTCATTGGAATAAATTAATAAAGATTTTTGGTTGGTAACTTTTTTTTTTTTTAATATTTCTAGTCTCCATTCAGTACAATTGAGTACAGTAGGTCAGGCTTAACCTCATTATGTACCAGGGCTATCTAGAGTTTTGGAACTGCTTCATCTCTCTTTATGTGAGATATTATTTATTTATTTATTTTATATTATATATATATATAAAAATATATTTTATATATATTTATTATAAATATATTCATATTTATTATGAATGTTTCTGAATTTTAACCTATATTTTTAAACAAAATATATTTGTATTAAAAAGCTGGATGATTAATATCGGATGTCATCTGGGTATCGAATTCAGGATAAGGATATTGGAGAAATATTTTTTACTTATGGTACAGATGTCTTTAGACTTTGAGAAAATATACTTTGTGAGGTGACTATCTAAGAATAATTACTTTGTATAGCTCTTACCCCTTGAAGCAAATAAATCATTAGATTGTGCTTATTATTATAAAGCATGTGGTAAGTATTACCATGAACTGATTCCTTTTTTTAAATTATTATTATTATTATTTATAAACAGATGGAAATAGCACCTACATATTGCCTCAGTTAATTTTGACAACTACAGAAAAAACAAAAAAACCCCCCCCAAACACCAATGACTCTACCAATCTACATTCATCCACACATCCTGAATTAACCAGAGAGAAAAAGGACACATAGGAAAATACACACAGTCTTCCCATGGGCAAAAATCTCATCATGTCCCTCTCCCCTGGAAGGTCAGAACATAATGAAATCTGCACAGTCTCTCAAAGTTGGCCTGGGTCCAGAGTCAAGGGAGAGCAGTGCACTAGCAAACACTGAAAGGATTTGAACTCAGAACAGTTCCTAGATCATAACCATGACAATATTGTGCAAAATGGGAAATCCTTTTTTGTCATCATGCAGAGTTTTATGCTGATACTGCAATTCTGCTTCTAGAGTTCAATCTGGCCAAGTTTTTCAAATCATCTTTCACCTCTCTATCAATCCTTTTCCTCTTAGGAGTGACCTTGGCAATGCTTGTCAGGACAGACCAGTGGCTGCTGCTGCGTTTGGTGCAGTTGTGCAGGATGCTGGGCAGCTGCTGGCAGTGTGGGCAGCTGGAGCCCCTGTGCAGAAGTCCAGCACAAGATGGTCTTGATATCACAGAAGATGGGAAGGGCTATAAAGAGACACAGAGTCCGAGTTTATGTGTCTGTGAAACAGCTTTTATTCTAAACATAACTTTAGAATTTTCTTTTCTTTCCCTTTCTTGACCTTTTTTACTTTCTCTATTAGTTCCCTCTCACGTCTTTTATTATCTTTTTATAACATTTCTTCCCCAACAATGTACTTTTTCCTGCCTACTTAAGTCATAATTTCTAACTAGTTTTGGTTTGTTTTCTGCTTTAGGAAATAGCAATTAGGCCTATGCATTGTGTGTTCAGATATAAAATAAAGAAAAGGGTATACACACTCTTAAAGCCTGGAAAAGCATTTAATTAAAAAACATGAAATCAGTATGAAGCTTTTCATTTAGAGAAACCCCACACATACTCCTCTTGCTCCCCAACACAATTTTGGTGCGACAGGAAGCAGGGATATCCTGTTAGCTGAATTGTTCTGTAGAGCTGGTCTCGGCTAATAAACTAAACTGATGCAGAAAGCTCCTTCTTGCCTTAGACAGACAAGGTACACAGTTGTATCACTGAAAACTGCTTGTGCAATTTTATTTTATTATAGCACTCACAATGCCTTGTCAGAAAAACCCTTTACAGTTCACAATGGAAGTAACGGGATATTGTTGAGACCAACTGTAATCAAGAAATGCTGCTCCACTTTCTACCATTTGTCAAGCACTTATACCTGCTTTTTTGGAAGCAGTGCTTCAGAAATGTACTCTGTGCTTTGCTATTCAAACCTCTATTTTCAGGATGGACAAACCAAACTATAGATTTGTGAAAGAACATGAGTTTTACAGGTTTCAATAAGACAAAACTTGCCAGATAAAAAAGACATATGGTACATCTAGGAAGGAAATAAAAAAAACTGAATAAATAAGAATGACACTTATACAAAGTGACTCAAACATTCTAGAAATGACTGAAAAAATAAAAAATTTCATGATACAGACATGAAATGAAAAGACTTAAGGGTTCATGACCACAACTTTTAAATTTTTTCAAGGCATTAATGATAAGGAAAGGGAGAATGACTCACTGAAGGTAAAGGGGACTTTCAAAACATAAGACAAAATGCAAAATGAAAACAAATAGAAGAAGTAATTTATGAAGCGAACAAGCGCATAATTAGGTTAAATACAAATATCAAATACAAATACGACTTTACTTGGACAACTTTTAAATAAATTTCCCTCTTTAATAAACTCTTCTACAAAAAGGTAAAATTAAGTCTAAAATAAAGCAAAATAGTTCAAAGAAGCTTGTTCACCATACAAAAATAGAGAAATTAATACGTTGTCCTAATTCGAACCGTGAACAGTAACTAATATTTCAAGTAATGAGTCTGTTTTTTGTATGCAATCTCCAGACAAATTTTTGCTACCTTTAAGTTCACCTATGAACAGTAAACATTATCTTCTTCACCATCAAATGGCTGGGAAGAGTTGCGTGTTACATAGCTGGCTGATCATTTCAGATCCTACCCAGCAAGAACAGAGCAGTTAAGGGTAGGATCTGAAAGACAATATTAAGAAAAGGACCCTAAAAGATAAGAAAAAGAAAGCACATGGTAATTAATCCATCAAATGGTTAGGTGGACAGGAGAGATGTGGAAGACTGTGTTTCAGTTATCCTGCCTGACGGATGACAGATGCACTTCTTCCTGCTCTCAGAGTGCTGTAATAACCAGAATATGACCCATTATAAAGGGAGAAATAAAATTCTGCTCTTACCTTCCCATTAAAGCTGTTGAACTCTGCAGAAAAGAACTAAAGATTGTGCAAGAAAGTGGTAGTGAGGAAAATACCTGGATTTAGAGGGTTTTTTGGTCAGTGTTGTTGCTCAGCCAAGGGGAAGGTGTGAGAATGCCTATAGATTTAGCTCTGCAAGGAGAGGAATGTGTATTTCTAGCCGTGACAATATGTCAGCTATGGGCTAGGACTGTCAAGACCGAGGGATTCCTATACATGCTCAAAAGCAAAGTGGGTTCCAAGGCAACATTAATATCAGTGCCTGATGCACTTAGACTCGTCACGTTATTTGCAATTATAGTTTTGATTTTATGCACTTAACTTCAGCTTGAGATCTTCTTCGAGAACTTGAGTCCGGACCTAAGCAATTTTCCCAACATTATATTGAGAGGTTTGCCAGGGAACAGACTTAAAACTCCTAGAAGTGCTGGATAAAAGCTACAAGTAAGAGAAACAGATTTGTTTTCTTGCTCTGTATGGTAAGTTGTGCTGTGATTACTCCACAAAGATGAGGTTTGTATGTGGTTATGTATTCACTAAGATTTAGGAATTCAAAAACTTTATTGCTGCCAAAAGCCTTCTGGCCTCTACTGAACTTTCCATTACCAGCATAAAAAATGCATTCTTTTTGAAATCATTAACTATTACTATTGTTATTTCCAATATCGTTCAAAGTTCTGTATGTCTTGAAATATAGTACGGTGATATTGGGAAGCGCTAATCATTTCTGGCTTTAGTAATGTAACATTGAGAATTATTATGGATTGAGATTTGTTAATCACTGCCAAGCAAAATATTACCAGCCAAGAGAAAGGCTTTCTTTTTTTCTTTTTTCCCCCAGTGAAAAACTAATAATTAATGATCACTTTCAGACAGAAATGTTCTTCTCAGATTCTTTTCTCCTTCAGTCACAAAACATATTTGGCTTTAAGCATTGAGATCTTTTTGTGTCCACTCATAGGAATACACATTTTTAGCAGTGGCAAAACAAGTCTAATATGAAAGAGACATTTTGAATCATTAACATTTCACTTGAGAGATAACATTTGCACAACAAATTGGGCAACGGACAAATGTTCGGTCTCCAGATCTCAGAGAGTAAGTTGAAAAATGTGATCTCAGGATATTAAGGAAAAACAATTAACAGTACTTGGCTTAAAGCTGAACCATTTGTTATAAATGCTTGTTATGAAAATTTATGTAGAGGATTCATTTCTCATTCCCTATGGGTATTTTGCCACTTTTCCACAAAATCTTGCTTTTTACCAGAATCATGTTAGTTATTTCCCTTGAAAATCCTCTGAAATACAGACATCAGTGTTTCACCAGAATGAGTTGCTACATTTCTATTTTGTAACTTGGGGAGAAAAATAAAGGTTGTTTTTTTTTACAACTTCAACCAAAACAGCTTTAAAGAGCACTCAGAAACAGAAATTTCATTACAATATTTTTATAAATTTTCCCTGAATAGCAATGACGCTGTTATTGCAAAAACAGTAAGGTGTTGATGTCGGCAAATTAGAGAAAAACAGTTTTCATCGGTTTCATTTTCTATCTCTTTTTCAATGAACAATAACTAATAAAAAGTTTGCTGGTCTCTTTTTCTCAACATTTGCGAAATAACTTTGTCATAGATGGTGGAAGGTATGAGAATAGACAGGTTCAAGCACCAGAAGATCTCTACAGATATTTGTATCTTACTCGACGCATTAAAATTCTGTACAGTTCTTTTTATCTTATTCTTGATCCTTGGTGAACTACTTCCATACTCTGCCAACATTTGGTGTTGAAATAAACGCCTGTCTATTTTATACTTGCCGTTAACTTCTGGCTGACTTGAGAAGGGAAGCAGATACAAATTCCATGGCTGTAAACTTATTGATAATACTTTGTGTCATAAAATATCTGCAAGCAAGCTGGAGGATGGGTCTCTAGGACAAAATAAAACTAAAATAAACTTTATTTTAAGTGTTCACTGATGTAAAATCTACCACTGATTTGACAAGATGTTGCAAGGACTCAAACTCCTAAAAATGCATCTTTATCTGTAGTGTGATTTGTTCAAATTTTAGCTTTCATTATGTTCTTATATTACTCTGCCTGCTAGATTTGAGAAGTATTGTATTATAGAGATACTCAAAGTTCAATCAAAATTTTCTTTGATAAATTAGTAAGATTGAGGTCCCTCGGATATTTGCTAGAGAAAAGTTTCCCAAAAATTCAATTATTCCTGTGGACTTCTGAGCACTCTTTCACTTGAGCTGTGAACATATGCAGGCTTATAACAGTTGCACCATTGCCAAAGGTGAAGAAAGCACATTATCTCCCTGCTTGTACTTCTCTTTTTCTTTGAAGTGCTGAAACACATTAAAATAAATATCTTGGATGAGAGAACATGATTCTCATGTTTGCTTTTAGGGATAAAAAGTCTTTTATAGCATTTTTAAAGTTCAGATTTCCTTGCTCTGACAGAGGAATGATCAAGCATTTCAGAGTTATATTTTATAGAAAAAGCAGCTATCTAAAGCTGAAACTGTATATCTTATTTTAACTATTTAATTTATTTTTTAAAGTGTCTTCAATCTAAACATAAAATATAATTTTAGGTCCTTTAAAGACGTGTATCAGTAATCTTGTTTTTTCACTACTAAAAGTTTTAAAGATCTGTGCTTTATTGCCTGTTCTTCTTCTGTCAAAAGCTGGACTTAAACAAGATCACTACAAAAACATCCAGAAAATTTTAAGTTATTTTGTCTCAGCATTTATATTAAGTATTTAGCTTCTACATTGAAATGTGTCTAAACAGATCACAATAATCTATCTTTCCTTTTAATTCTGCCAAATATTGTCTGTTTTATGCTGCTTTTTTTTCCCGGAGTCCCCCTCTTCCTCATCTGACCTCTGCACCTTCAAATCCTATTTATTTTTACTGCCACCAAAATATTTATTTTGATTACCATCAACCACTTCTTCTCTTTCAATTTGTAGTATCTACAGAGGTGGCATTAAAAATCACTACGAAGCATGACCAAAAATCTTCCATGCTAACAGTTTTAGGTTAATGTTACAGAATAGTTCTCTGTTTTTGAGTTTTCTTTCTAAGTCATTCTGAGTATCTCATCAGTGAAAAGTCCCCCAGTTTCTTCCTTCCTTAATCCAAATCAAACTTCTGCAGTTAGACTGGGCAAAGCAGTTAAAATTGCTTTAAGCATTCAGATGGTCCCTGAAAATGATGAAAACGTTTTAGAGTAAGTATGTGTTTTTAGAGTCATAGTATGCCCCAATTCAGTCTGGTGTTCCTCCAGTAGTTAACTAATGTGCAATGACTACATGGTACTCTAAAGGGACATTGTGTTCCACAAAACTGCCAGAAGATGTTCATGGGAAGCCACCGCAGGAGGGGAACTTCCTTCCTAGGTGTGTTCCTCTGTTGGTTCACTGGATCAGGAGCGGTCTGCTTATGCCTGGGCTCAAGCTAAGGGATATTGCTCTCACTCTCAAAACCCCACTAACAACAGGTGTCCCTCATGGGTCCACACTGGGACCAATGCTACTTAATAACTTCATAAACGACATAGTGGGACTGGTGTCAGGACAAGGGTCAATGTTTTTAAACCGGAAGAGAGTAGATTTAGATTAACAAAGGAAGAAACATTTCGTGGTAAGAGTGGTGAGACACGGGAACATATTGCCCAGAGCCGTTGTGGCTACCCTGTATCTGGAGGTGTCAAGCCCAGGCTGAATGGGGCTTTGAGCATCCCAGTCTAGTGGAAGAGGAGGTTGAGTAGATGATGTTTAAAAATCCCTTACAACCAAAGCTTTTCTATGATTGTATGAGCCTATGAAAACTCCATGTGCATTCATGGCATGTACCCAGCCCAACCACAGTGACAGTAATTGAAACAACTATTTCATATTTTCACTCCTCCAGACTTCTATATGTGCTTGTGCTAAACTCCAGTGCATTTCCTTGATGTCTTCTTGCCTCTTTAAACAGGCATAAAGAAGAATGTCCAGGAAGTTGCATTCAGTCAAGTGCTACTTTGGTACGTCTTTAAAGCACATTGTTGAGAAATCTTGCCCTTTTTTTCAGGCTGTAGACCATGAGATAGGTGAGACTCTCAAAGTCAAATTTGACAGGGCAGTTTACATTTCTTTAAGCATGATGATAATCCCTGAAATGATAAATACCCTGTACATTAAGATTACTAAAGTGCTTCTCTTATTGCATCTAAATCTGTACAGAAACATGGAAAGGATAATAATGGAGTTTTCTGGTAGAATAAGGGAAGGAAGACAACTTGGTTTCATGATGAATACCTAGATTTCTGGATAAAAAACTGCCTCTGATTAAATATTGATGTGATCATTCATAAGATTTAAAGTAGAGATTACTTCTAGTCTGGTTTCATTGTCAGCAGTTTAAACTTTGTGTAGCAGAAGGTTTTGCTCTGGTGTACACACCATTTGCAAACTGAATTTCCTCTCTGACCCATTTTGCAATCTCAAAACAAACAGCTTGGAGTGGCAAAACACCTCTCACACAGGTCCACAGTGATCTTGAAGCCAATTTTAAGATTGCAAATCTTAGTTATGATCTTCAGGTAAAGCACAGAGACAGAATAAGCCTTTGCAATATCAGAGAGAAGAGATCAGAAGTGATTCTGACAATCTCTGCTATGCCATGCACAACATATTTTTGTTTACGTGACACCGTCAGAACAGCTACCTCGACTGTGACTTGACTGCAAGCTGTTTATTGACTTTTGCATCAGAAAACTCATTTCTTTCCATCCATTCAGTGTCCCTTTTCATATCAGCTCTCAATCCTTGCTCTCAATTGTTTGCTCTCAATCCTTGACTTGGATTTGCTGAGCTGCAAAAACAGTTCAGGTATCAACATGACATAAATGAACTGCTCTGCCCCAAATATGCATTAAAATGCTGAATATAAATAAGGACAATTAGTTTATTTTTCTTTGAATGCTATGGATTATTGAAAAGGTTATATATATATATATATCCAGACACCTATTAGTTAGGAACTATTCAAATGCCAAGAAAAATAATAATGACGTGACCATAATGAATTCTGAAGGGAAAAAGAGAATGATGATTTCTTAAAAAAAAGACAATAATGCTTAAATAGAGGTTTTCATTTTATAGTAATCTGAAACAGAGTTCACCCAGAGGCATTCCATAAATTGGCACTAGATCATGAGAAAAGCAAAGAGTTAGATCTCCCAGTACCCACTAAGGAAACGAGAGCTGCTATTAAATACCTTAAAGCTCAAAAAAGGCTCCTGGGCTTGACAGTCCTCTGCCTGTTTTGCATTTTCTATAAGGATGTGTTTTCTCTAAACTCCTTAGCTTTTTAGTATAAAACCCCACTTGGCTTGTTCATTGAACTGCTAATTATTTCTGTAAGAAAAACAGCCAGAATATATTTAGCAGACAGAGAAAAATAAAGAAAAGAAAAAGAAACACCATGTTTTTCTATAGAAGATATGTGCTGTGGTTTTCGCAGTGATGTCGGATGCTGTAATACAGAATATTTTATATGCAGATCAATTTATTTGATTTATAATTCTATGGCTTTATAACTGCATTCACAAGGGCAGCTTAAGCTGCAAAAGGCCTTTGGCGATGTTTTAAAGGCAAACCCACCATATTTTTAAATGTTTTGACTAGAAGCAAAATTTCACTGACTCCATTGTTGTATAATTGCAGTAGAACAGCTAACAGATGGGACTTATCTTCATAGGATACTTATCAAATTATTCTCTTCATATTTCCTATTTACTCGGGAGTCACAGGATTCGGCAATTAGTTACAGGATGGCTGATTTACTGGGAGGAAACCAGATTTCTGGTCTTTTTGTTCTGCTGGTGATATTCAAGTGACACCTTGCTGCTCTAGTGAATCAGTGTAGTAAGTGGGTAAGGCATCTTCATCCAACCCTGTGTCTGTGTGCCAATCCAGCTATGGCTACTACAAAAGATCCCAGATAGCTGCTAGTTAGAAATGAAGAACACGAACCCAAAAGTGAAAATAAACAGGAGAAGGGAGCTGACAGGACTGTAGAAGGAGAAAATACAAGAGAACAACATCTTGAACCATTTCAAGGGGATTTAGTTTCTTATCAGTGTTTGTCTCAAATTTTGAGTAACCCACCAGAAGAGGGTGAATTTTCTCACATGCTTCCAGCTATGCAGGTGACAAAAGGAGTTTTTCCAAAACATTTTATAAATTTACAGAAAAAAAAAACCAAACCCAAAACATTCTGTATGGAACATGAAAGTCTCACTTTGTTTTTTTTGCTGAATATGGTCTGCTCATCTCCAAACAGAGGGGTATTATTATCATTTAATACTCAGAGGAGTTAAGTGTTTTGCATTTATATACAAGGCAAATTGAGATGATTTATATCAGGTGTTCCAAATTGCATTAGTAAGAATAATAATGTCTTGCAGCACTCTTTGGTATAAAACTATGCCCCCTTAGGATCAAAACAAATATCGTTTCTAACTAGACAGCACAGAGAAGGTTGCAATAACTTCTGAGAGATTCATAAATCTACATTCTAAATCCACTAGAATGTATATATTTGGGCAAACTGTATTGCCTTTTCTTTTTTCACAGTGCAATGTACAGTTATATCTAGCATAATTTTTTAAAAAAAAATTAATTACATAGCCCACTAATAACTTAAAAAATAAAAGGTAATTTTTGGCTTTTATAGAAAAGTTTATTCCAGTTTTACATCTGCTTCATCTTTCTGACTTAAAATTTCTTCATCTTAAACTGAAAAAACAAACAAATTTTTGGCTCTGAAATAGAGTTTTGTGCCTCAAGTCAGTAACTCATCTTGATGCAATGTTAAACCAAGCAGAAGAAGGTAAAATAAAAAATTGTACCAATAATATTACATAAGGTGTTTCTTTATTGTATCTACCAGTACTTTGTCAAGAAGAATTTGATTATTTTCGTTATTTAATCCCTAACAGCAAATTGTATCATTTCATCTTAATTAGCTTGTCACCACTAGGAAAATGTACAATACTTCGAGCTAAAAACATTAGCCGATTATCTAAAGGTGCCAAAATCTACCACATACTACATTTTTACAATTTCAAGTTACTTCCTTATTATTTTGTGACTATGTACTTGAGTGGGTTAATAGAATATCAGTCTTCACCCAAGTAGCTTGGATTAGTGTTTTGTTTTGTGGAGTTTCTTTAAATAAATTAAAAAAGAAGACATGACATACAACCTTTAAACCAGTTCATTTTTTTCATTTGAGAGTTCCAGTTACAGACGTTTGTGTACCATAAGAACAAGCCACCTTAAAGCAAATTATTGCCTTTATGTGTGTATAAGTTTGTTTGCACACACATATGAAAGCTCAGGAATCAATAACTAAGCCATCAAAAAATTGAAAATAGAGTGTTTGTTTTAGCTCTGAGTATGACATTTTACTTAAAGTGCATTTGTGGCATGTATAGAATAAAGTGTCTTGTATACAGCTTGAATGTCTCCTTTTTCTACTGTAATTTGGTATGTTATTGTGAAAACTGGCAAAATACTAACTGTTTGCTGAGGCTTATTTAAGGTATTGTTTTAAAGTCTAGTTCAAAATAGATGTTGACACACAGGATCTGTGTAACTGATAAGTTTGAAACAATAAAAACGCTTTTTCAAATGCCTACATATAATTTAGTTGCTTACTATGTTCTTAATTGTAAAATCTGAATAAACTTCTACACAGCATGAAAGAATGAAAGTGGGCCATATAAGAAAGCTGCTGTTGCTGTGAATAATGACCTTTCTTTAATTTTCAGAGAAGAGATATAACATGACCCAGAACTTTAAAATCTTTCTCCCTCTCCTTTCTCTTGACACATGTCCAGACAAATGACTGAGAAAAGGGATGCATGAAAGTAATCACACCTTGCAGCCTAATACACCTGAGCCCCTCTCAGACTATTAGGAGAAATTAATCACATCAGAATCACATATCTAAAGTATTTATTTTAGATTCAAATCTAAAATAATATCTTTAGAGTTGGACTTCAGCTACTACAATACATGAAGAATACAGATGCTTTCCAGCAATTGAGTATTTTAAGTAAGTTACTGCCTTGAGATGAAGAAAAATCCATGTCATTTTTGAAGGACATGAAATACATAATTTGAAAAATAATTGCAGCATTCTGTTTTCTGTAGAAGTTTGGAGTATTTAAAAATATCCGGTCATCCAGGGAAGAAATTTAAAACAAAAGACGCGCAGGAAGAAGTAAATGCCAACAAAATGACTAAAAATATCTGCAGTAGCAAAGAAACTTCCAGAAAGTGAGCATCTTTCCTGGAGATTAAAAAAAAAAAAAATTCTTCAGTAGTGAAAACGGTAGCATTTTCTTACAGTCTTAGAAATGTCTTTCTAACTACCATCAACAACTTCTTTACCTCTTCTCACATCACATTGCTTAGCTTCTGAAAAAGTAAAGGCATTGATTTACTTGAGCCTCACAATATTGGACTGAGGAATGTGAAAATTGAGATGTCATGGAAGCTGCCCCCACGGGTACTATGAGTACAGGAAGGAAAGAGCCTGGAGACGGCTTGATCATTTTTCTCTGGACAAGGGCGATGGTGTGGGAGAGGGAGGTTAGAGACACTTAATGGGGAGTGGGAATTTCTCCCAAGGCCTCAGAGGAATCTCCACTCCAATGCTTAGATCCCCTCCGTCCCTGCTCCCGCTGTCCCCCCGGGGCTCGCAGGGCTGTTTCTCGCACGGTTCCCCTGGCTCAGCCCTGGCTGCCGGGCAGCGTTTTGCCCTCCCTTGCCCAGGCTTTCCCCGGGGCTCTCGCCCGCCCGCCCGTGGCTGAGGGGCTCAGCCGTGCCCTGCGCTGGGGCCGCCGCAGCCGCTGGCACCAGCACCTTGACGTGCAACCCCAGCACAGTGATAAACCCATGTAAAGGCTCACAGACAGATTAAGAGGTATCAAAGAAAAACAGCAGGATTTTCAGGAAGGTTCTAGAAAGGGAAGAAATATATAATAATAAGAGATGGTCTGTAGATCATTGCAGTATCTTAACATTTAATTTTAAGAATTGTCAGAAGTACTTAATGTAGAATGACAAAGTTAAAAGGGTTAAGCAGAGAATGAAAGCAGTGGAACTCAGTGTTGCACTACTTTATGAAAGTATCTATGCCATCCGTTCAGAGCTTGTGCCTGTTCCTCATTTCTAGGTTTTTCAATATTCACAAACTCCAACAGCGTTCAAAGTATTAAAACACTGGGGTTTATAATTTTTCCAATGGCCTACTCCATAAAGACACTGTTAGCAGGAGGGAAATGGCAGGTAAGTACCAACCCCCTAAAGTGAGATCTCTAATGCAATGTAGGAATCTCATTTGGAGTTTATCCAAGGTGCCAGGGAGGAGTCTTTAAAGTGATATTGAGCAGACTGGGAGATTTAAGTAGTTATTGTCCTCATACCAGTTTTGTGAAAACAAAGTTTTGTGTCTAAAGTCCTTTGTCTAAAGAGTTGTTGAATTAGTACATTCTGACACCACATGCTAGTTTGCACATCGTTTTCAAACATTTTCCTTTTTTAATGATCAAAATCTTCATATGCCGTGCTTACTGTAGATGTAAATTTATGTCAGAAATCTCTTACAGGGATGAAAAAAATTGACTTAGAAAATTAGATTTGAAAATATATGATACAAGTTAGAGATGGATTTATGGTGAGAGGACAGTAAGTATAAACAGTGTATGAAAAAACTACTAACAGAACTTGTAATATGATGTCTGTATTTAAAAGCAAGAAGACTGTGCAAATTTTTATTCTACTGAAAAGAATTTAATTTGCTTTCTGAATATTTATTACAGCATGGTTGTTTGGAAAATGGAAACCATATAAAATCCAGCATTTTATTTGTTCCCTGAACTAAGACACATGTAATTAATCTATTTTAGGATTTCTTTGAGTAATGCTGAAAAAGTAATCCTATCTGAATGATAATCATAATATTAGATTCTGGTTGTACACGGCCTAGCTAGGTAAACTGAAGACATTAAGTTTGAAAATTCAGTCCTGTCCAATAGGACATTTTGTACTTTTACATTTATGTGTTCAGAAAAGACTTCAACCTCATCATTTGCTGGTTCATTTTAGCATTTTTCTTAAACTGTAGCTAGTATTTTCAAAGGTGCTAGAGGAAGATAAATACTCATTGAGGTTTGATGTTCACATCTGACTTGTATGGGGTCTTTTAAAATTCCTGTCTTTAGATACTACAAATTTTGTCCGTGGGTCTCATAGGAGTCCTGGTGAGATCTTGAAAACCAAAATCCTGACACTCATCATAAAGCTCCATACTTTAAACAACGAAATTATGTTTTTTTCCTAGGATCAGAAGGCATCAACTGATTGAAGTAAGTTCTAACAAAGAGCAGTGAAAATGGCATTTATGTGAGTGCTACATGAAGGAGTCCATACATATGACCATTTCAAGTCAGCAATCACGGTAAATCAATACACAGTTTGAAAGAGGTGGAAGAAGGAGGGGGAGTAGTCAAACGACATCTACAGAGCTGGGAATATTAAGTTTAATCTGTAGCTATAACTCTTGAGGGAATTTATGATGAGAAACAGCAGTAATTATTAAAAAGGCTTTGTAGAGTGTGGGATTAATTTGAATGAAAAAGTGATTATGTTAGTAGAAAAAATGTGCTGAATTTCACAGCATAACATAAGTTGACAGCTTTCTGTTATTTATTTATTTGGTTTGTTGTTTAAAATAATGCATTTTGCACTCATTTCTAGGAAGAATTTAGTATATTTTATACATCTAGCTTTTGCTGTGTTTTAGTAATGCAAATACTATAAATGCAGGTTTGCCCTCATTTCCTTTATAGATTTCTGTTTTCAATTGCTTATGACTCAAGTGAATTGAAATGGAAAAATTCTTCACTCAGACTTCAAGTACTGTGCAAATAGGCTTTTGACTAGTCAGGGACTTCATCCTGTGTTCTCTGCCATTGTGCTTTCTCAATTACTTGTGCATTTGCTTTTGCTGTACACAACAGTGTTTTAATGAGAGGCATACACACATAACATTCCTAGAGTTCTCTTTGCACATGTAAAAACATACAGACAAAAAAGCAAACAGCGCCAAAACTGAGTCTATGGATGTATGCACACTTGAATAAAAGTCTTACTTTAAAAAAATCTTGTGAAGGATCAGTGAAATTTTCAGAAGAAAGTAATAAGTTCATGTTTTTCTCTACCAGTTTTAAGGTAGCTGTAGAACTTGTTTTATTTTCCAGATGTGCTGAAGGTTAAGTATCTGAAAATCAGCTATTGAAAATTAAGAACACTTTATTACTTTTCCTGTCTTTAAACAATCCTAGCTGCAATTAGAAACAGGCAGATTCTTTTGTTGTTTAGGCATTAGAAATATTAGACTTGGCTAAGGCAAGCATAAATCACCATTACCTTGCATCTTCATAAACAGAATGGTTTAGTAAAATTAAGAGTAAGAATGAGCATAGTCCACAAACTTATAACCTTAACAGCATGACAAACATATCACCATTGCATTAGGATTCTTTTTCATAGAGCTAAAAAACCTGACTAGGCAAAAAGTGAGGAAAGTTATCATTTGTCCCCATTTAACAGGTCCCTAGGAACACTCATTACCCTACCCCAAATAAATTGCTATAAATTCATTTAATTTTCCCAAGTCGAGTCTGTTTTTCACTGTGACAGCAATCAGTGAGTGTTCTCTCACTCTCTCTCAACACATGAGCCTTTCACTCTATTTTCTCTCCCCTGTTCATTTGAGGAGGGGAGTGACAAAATTACTCAAGAGGCCACCTGCAGTCCAGCCAAGGGCAAACCGGCACAAGAGAATTGGGACTATGAGATATTTTCCTTTCAATGATTATTACCCCAAAATGGCCATAAAGATTTAAAAAAAAAAAAAAAAAAATCAAAAAAAGCCAGCTCATGAAGCACTTTAATACTGTGGAAAGGGAAAAGATTAGCAAAAATCCCCAACTTTTGGCATACAAAATGCACAAAATGTGATTACAGTTGAACAAGAGGCAGAAAAATAATCTAATGTATGGATATCTTCTGCTTTCAAAATAATCATGCTCAGTAGACGAGAAAGTGAAGAAGAAAGGTGAGCAAAATGTTCTACTGAGGCTCTTCTTTGTACATCCACCTCTTCCTTTTATTCCATGAACATCTTTTGCAGCCTACAACAGCAAACATAAAAAAAAAAAAAAGGTAGAATGCGGATAGATCAGAGTTTTTATTTACTTGAAGTGACATATATGGAGTCTTCCATACAACTTCCAGTTGGAAATAAACTGAGGTATCTTAATCTTATGTATGGAGCTAAAAGTTGTGTGACAAAGGTGAGTTTAGGCAAAAGAACTCCTAAAGAAAAGAAACATCCAAGAAGAATGTAAATGCAAGTATTCCAGCCATGATGAAATACCTGAAAATGCAAAGACTATACTTTCACATTCCCTTGAATCCTGAGTCCACCCTATCTGCCTCTATGCATCTGTGACTTGCACTTTTATTTGAATTTCTCCAAACAGGGAAACGTGAGCACACAGAAAATTTCCATTCCATTTATACAAGTGTGAGTGCAATCAACTTGATTAATTTTATTCTGTGATGTTTAAATGAAATTAAACATAGGTACTGACGCAGTATACATATAATCTGTGATGATTTTACCTTCCTGAGACAGAATGGTTCCTCCTGAGACATTTGCAAGCTGTGCAGCGTTCATATAGGTCTGGAGTGCTCTCCATGAAAATTGCCCCAAAGATATGGCACATATGGAGATATAACTCTCAAAAGTCAGTATTTGCAGAAAACAACAGGTTTTTTTTTCACAGATAGCGCAATAATTTGAATTTTTTTTCAAAGAAATATTTCTCTTTTTTTCAGTTTTCTGCTTTAAATAATAATAAAAAAGAATACAGCATTCAAAACGGAAGACCTACTTGCAAGAATTCAAATACTGAATCCATAAGAATGCTTAAATATTAGGTAGGAGAGGGTAATTGGATACACAGCTTGAGGGATTGTTTTACTATCAGACCTTTCTTAGACATCAATCAGAATTTTAGCAAGTCTCAAACAGTTCCATCCTCATCTTGGTATCAGACCTACTTCTTCTTCTTCAGCTACAGTTTCTTCCCCTTGAGCTGAATTTTTCACCTTTATTTTGAAGCTCAACAATTCAATGTCTTACTTTCATTTATCTTCTGTCCCACCGGAAGTATTTCCTCTTATTTATTTATTTAGTCAGTAAGTTAGTTTGTTATTTCCAATATGTCCCTGCCTTTTCCATATTTATGAATTGCATCTGCTTGAGTTATCACCTTCTCCTTTTATTTTCTAACGTTCATCTTTCACTGAGATATATCTGTTATGTCCAGCTAGTACACCAGATCAAGAAACACTTGGAAAATGATCAGTGCAAGAGCAGTTCTTAGTGTACCTGAGTGTCATGGCTTAGCCCTAGAAGGCAACTGAGCCCCACACAGCCTCTCACTCATTTCCCCATGATGAGACAGGGGAGACAATCAGAAAGGTAAGAGAGAGAAAGCTTATGGGTGAAATAAAGAGTTTAATAGGGCAAGCTGTATTGGTTTTGCATGGCCTGGTTCGTGGTAGTGGGGCGGCCACAGAGGTGGCTTCTGTGAGAAACTGCTGGAAGCTTCCACCATTGTTATGATCCAGTTCAATCACAGAGGAGTAAAGCAAACTAACTCTCTGCGAAAAAAACTGAAAGAACTTTGAAGGTTCAAAATATTCCCCCCCTCCAAAAAAAAGCGAGATTAAAACCAAACAAGATTAAAAGTTGATGCTGAGAGGAAAGCTAATGTCTTTACAAACAACTTCATGGGTGAAGATATGGGTGTTATCATCTTTGAAATGGCTCTTAACGTCTCTACTACCTTTGGGCAACAGGTTTGTTACAGAGCTCAGACAGCTGGCTCCCGAAGCAGACAAGTGGGTCTGCACAGGGCTGAACTTCTGAACTCTGGGGTAAAATGATGGGTTCAAGGGGGGATATGTGGTAGGCAGTTCGGGAAGGCTGTACCTTCCTAGTACCTCAGCCAATGGGGAAAGGAAGAGGGCAACGTGCGGCCGGGAGTTTAGGATAAAAGGA
>VZTF01003348.1:2870088-2889620 GCA_013397755.1 Cnemophilus loriae
CTTCTTCTCTCTCTCTCTCTCTCTCTCTCTCTCTCTCACACACACACACATATTTAGTATCAAATAAAATCCATACTGTTGACTTTGGCATATGGCTTCGTTCGCACCTTAATTTGGTCAGAGGCACTTCTAATAACTTCAAAAACCAGACCCTAACACCTTCCTAAATTGGGGGGCCCAGCCCTAGACCCAGTACTCAAGAAGAGGCCTCACCTGTGCTGAGTACAAGGGAGGAATCACTTCCCTAGTCCTGCTGGCCACACTATTCCCAATGCAGGCCAGGCTGCCATTGGCCTTCTTGTCCACGTGGGCACACAGTTGGCTCATGTACAGCCTGCTGTAGATCAGCATCCCCAGGTCCTTTTTTGCCTGGCCACTTTCCAGCCACTCTGTCCTCAGCCTATAGTGTTGCATGGAATTGTTGTGGCTGAAGTCTAAGACCTGACACTTGGTCTTGTTTATGATCATATTGCTGGCCTTGGTTCTTCTATCCAGTCTGTCCAGGTCTCTCTGCAGAGCTTTCCTGCCCTCCAGCAGATAGACACACACACCCAACTTGCTGTCATCTGCAAATTTGCTAATGGAAGCCAGGAGGCCTTGCAGACTGATCTCGATAGATTGGAGCATTGGTCTATGATGAACGGGATGAAATATAACAAGTCCAAATGCCAGATTCTGCATGTAGGATGAAGTAAGGCTGGGGCCAAGTATAAATGATGAGAACAGGGGCTGGAGAGCAGCCCTGCAGAAAGGGACCTGGGGGTGCTGGTTGACAGAAGCTCAGTGTGAGTCAGCAGTGTGTGCCCTGGTGGTCCAGAGGGCAAGCAGTGTGTGCCCTCTCAGTCCTGGGGTGTCACTCCATCAAGCACGGGATCACCAGACAGGCAAAAGACGTGATTATCCCGCTCTATTCAGACTTGGTGTGGTCCCACCTTCAGTACTGTGCTCCGTTCTTGGCCCCCCAGTTTAAAAAGGGTGTGTAGGTCCTTGAATACCTCCAGAGGAGGGCAACAAAGTTGGTGAAAGGGCTGTAATGAGCGTCTTATGAGGACCTGTGAGGGAGATGCTGAACTCCTCTCCCTGGTATCCAGCCATTGGACAGATGGAATGGTAGCTCAAAGCTGTCCCAGGAGAGGTTTAGGCTGAACATTGAGAAGCACTTTTTTTTCCCAAAAGAGTGATTGAGTACAGGAACAGGCTTCCTAGGGAGATGACCAATGCCTTTAACAACATCCTTTAATTTTTGGTCAGTCCTGAAGTGGTCAGGCAGTTGGCCTAGTTGACCATAGAAGATCCCTTCCAACAAAAATACTGCTATTCTATTCTATTCTATTCTATTCTATTCTATTCTATTCTATTCTATTCTATTCTATTCTATTCTATTCTATTCTATTCTATTCTATTCTATTCTATTCTATTCTATTCTATTCTATTCTATTCTATTCTATTCTATTCTATTCTATTCTATTCTATTCTATTCTATTCTATTCTATTCTATTCTATTCTATTCTATTCTATTCTATTCTATTCTATTCTATTCTATTCTATTCTATTCTATTCTATTCTATTCTATTCTATTCTATTCTATTCTATTCTATTCTATTCTATTCTATTCTATTCTATTCTATTCTATTCTATTCTATTCTATTCTATTCTATTCTATTCTATTCTATTCTATTCTATTCTATTCTATTCTATTCTATTCTATTCTATTCTATTCTATTCTATTCTATTCTATTCTATTCTATTCTATTCTATTCTATTCTATTCTATTCTATTCTATTCTATTCTATTCTATTCTATTCTATTCTATTCTATTCTATTCTATTCTATTCTATTCTATTCTATTCTATTCTATTCTATTCTATTCTATTCTATTCTATTCTATTCTATTCTATTCTATTCTATTCTATTCTATTCTATTCTATTCTATTCTATTCTCTGTGTGAGGTGAAGACCAGCTCTGTGTGTGATTATTACCTGACGCAGTAGGGTCTTCATTCATGGCTGGAAACCCTAGGCACTAATACAAATAAATAAATCATGGTTCTATGCTTTCACCTCTGTGTGAAGACAAAGGAAATTCAAGTCTAATCTCTATCTGTTTCAATGTAGTTTCATAACCTTCAAAAATTCCTTTCAGGTCTTTGCATTTTTTATAAACTAATATACATAATGAGTCATACCAATTGCTGCCTTACAGTGATGTTATAAAGGTTCACTCATTAAAGCTTTAAAATACCACATCCATTCTATACACAGACACATACACCGCACACATGTAATATCTATAATTTATACAGAAGAATATGAGTGACACAGGGTCATAATATGCCTTGACGAAGACTACGGCAAAATTGAAAGTTAAATCCTATATTCCTATTCTGAGAAACAATTTTATGGCCATTAAAAACATTTTAACTTTAATGAGACAGTGAATAAGTTTTAATACTTTGAAAGTACTTTAATGTAGTTCTGAGATCTAAAAAATTTTATAAGTGACTCCCAGTCGTCAAAACTTAAAAAGTAATCTTGACTGAACTATTAGGCTTAAAAATATTAAAAACAAAATACTCTGCCTGAAAATTACAAAATATGCTGTTGTGTGTTTTATTTCTGTGCATAATGGCCTTACAATACTGAGTACTTTATTTTATGTATTATATACTGGCCTAATTAATTGAGTGGGACATATTTGAAAAAGATCCATAGTAAGTGAATAACATATGTTCAGGATAGATGGATGCAGAGGTTATAGCAGAGTATAAAATTTTCATTAAGATTCATTTTGAGAAAATTATATTCCTTGTAAATTGAAAAGTCACAACTGAGTTCCATCTTTTTCAATATGTGTGAACTAAACACTCTGCCACATAAAAATTCCATGCAGTCTCTTAGGATTTTTTTGTCAGAATATGGTTCTGGAATTCTTTTAAAACTGTTTAAAACATTTCTATTTAGACTTTTATACACACATCCTTTCAGTTGGATAGCTTTACTGTAATGAATCTAAGCTGACAGGTCTTGGAGACAGAGTAAATAATTAAATATCAAAATCTCAGAAAGAACCAAAAAAACCTCTGGTGACAGTAAAATATGCATACTAGAATGTTCTGTCCCTTTCTCTCACTTTATATTTACTTGTATCAGTTTTGAGACCCCAGACCATATATAAAATGCTCTTTTTAGAGGTCCAGTATTCAACATTGACCATGCTGCACTGAAGAGATTGTGTCTAAAAAAAAAAGCAAGACAGAAAAAATTGTTGTGGCTGCTGCCTGTAAAAATACAGAATATTAGTGAAATTTGCACACTGGAAATTGTGCTTGAGTAGCTTAAGAAAGAAGCCTTTTAGTTAGTGGAATGCAAAACACGAGCTCAAACGGGAGAGAAGTTTACATCATTGCACGATGCCATTGGGAAGATAAATGAGGAACACTCTAAGCTGCTTTAAACACTATGAAGTCTGTTCTTTTTCCTTCTGCTTTTCAAAGAATTTCAAATATGATATTAAATGCTTGGACTCTTCCAGAGAAGCAGTATTATAGAAGACATTAAGTTAGTTTTCCCAGCTGTTTTTGAGTTATATAAGTAGAAAAGATTAGACAAAACACTTTATAGTATGTTTCAAACACAGATGCTGTATATAGGAATAAATAAGATGTGCTTTTAGGTTTTAAATCCCTGATCGTTTTTAGATGTCACACAATCTAAGATTTAAGGAACTGATAAAGAGGGGAAAATTCTTCTAGGAATTTAAAATACTGAAACTCTATTGAAATTTGATCAATTCACAGCTTAATTCAGTGTGTGTTTTAGTTCTGGTGTGTAGCAATGGATCAATTCTGTAAGTTTATATTTATTTTCTTCTTTTGTCATGTTTGGTTTTGTTCATGAAAGTCTATTGTAAAGTTGCAAAAGAAAATGTAAAAGGGACAAAGAGCAGGAGACAGAAAATTGACTACTTCACTTAGATATTAAAATGAATAGCAATCAGAAGGATTTCTAGGCACCAGAATAAAGTACAAAGTGAGTGACAGATTTCTGATGTGCTAAAATTCAACTGTATGCCTTTCATATAATTGCATTTTAGCCAGATACACATTAGGAAGCATAGTCACTAGGCTGAAAATAGAATATGTTTATTTGATAGCTTAAAAGGAATATGGATCCTAGAAGCCTTTCAGTTTAGCGTGAATCTTACAATATTTAATCTCTAACGTAAGTCAGACGCCAATATCTGATCATTTCAGTATCTACAAATACAGGTACAATTTGCACACCTATTGAGATATGGGACACTGAGTCTGTTTTCTACCGGAGACTATTGAAGTTAAGCAAATACTCTCAATTATGAATTAAATTTTGTTTCTGTAATGTCATAGAATGGATAAAGTTTAATGGGACTTCTGGAGATTTTTTAGTTCAATAACCCCTGCTTGCTCTCTTCACTACAGCAAGTTGACCAGCATTGTCAGTCGGGTTTTGAATATCCCCAAGTATAGACACCCCACGAACTTCTACGTATCTTGTTCCAGTGTTTAACCACCATCACATGAAAAAAAAAAAAAAAAAAAAGGCTTCTTCCAATTTTTAAATGGAATTTCTTGTATTTAATTTTTTGCCCATTCGTTTTTGTCCCATCACTGGGCACTCCTGAGAAGTGTGACACTGTCTTCGCTACTCTCCCTCTCAGACATTTATACACATTGAAAAGATCTTCCTAAACCTTCTCTTCTACAGACTAAGTAGCACTCTCACTGTGTCCTCATGTGTCAGATCCCTCAGTCCCTTAATGGTTTTTGCAGCCTTGCACTGGACCTGCTCCAGTATGTCCAGTTGTCTTGTTCTGGGGAGCCCAGCACTGGAAACAGGTCTCCGAGTGTGTCAGCTGTGCTGAGCAGTGGGGAAGGATCACCTCCCTCGACTTGCTTTCAATGTTCTTCCTAATGCAGCCCATGTTGTTACTGTCCTTCTTTGCTGCAAGGGCACATTGCTGGCTCGTGTTCAACTCAGTGTCCAGCAGGACTCCAGATCCTTTTCTGAACAGGTGATTTCTAGATGGATGGCACTTGCCCCCCCTGCCTGTCTGTGACTCTATGTTCTCCAGATGCAGGAGTTGTTTTGTATCACCTGTGAACTTGATGAGGATTCACTGGGTCTCACAACTTAGATCATAAGGGAAGTTGATAAACTAAATCAGCCTTGCTATTATTCCCTGGGTTTTGCCATTAATGACTTCATGCTACTGATCATAATGCTCTGGCAGCAGCAGTTCTGTCAGCTTTCACTCCACATAAATGTTCTTTCACATGGTCTGCAATCCATCAGTTAATTAGTGAGGATGTTATAGGGAAACATTTTGAAAAGCTGTACTACAGTCAATATAATCAACATCCGCTGCTCTCCATGCATCCACTAAACCAGTCATTTATAAGGCTATTAGGTTCTTTACCACTCTCTTAAATGAGTTTGGTTTTTTTGCCATAAATTATTGCTGCTTTACTACTGAGATGCACAGACATGGCAAGATCTTTGCTTAATTAAGTGAACAGACATTTAAATGCTTGAAGGTAGCATGCATATTAGAGTAGGCTCGTGAATCTGAGAGAAATAATACCTAAGAGGATGCTTGAAATGGGAGCTTGGGAGCAACGTGGACGCAGTTCATGCAAAACTAATTTCCCATAGTATAATAGATCCAAGAAAAACAGTTTGTGGGATAGTTCTGGAAAGGAGAAGGTGAATGGTCCTTGGGCACCATCTGTTATTGGTAGGGAGCAAAATAAATTATTAGGCCAGAAAGATGGAAAGAAGTAACTGAAATATCACCCTAAATCAGGAAGGATGTATACTTTGTCAAAGAAAAGGGACATTCTATAATGAGTTGCCGTCAATTAAAAAAAGAAAACAAAACCCAAACCAAAACCCAAACCAAAATCAAGCAAGCATAATTTCCAGGAAACATTAACTAAGTCAGTGGCTGCATAAAACCAGAGAACAGTACTGTTTATGTGGAACTCAATGATAAAAAAAACCCAAAACCAAAACCAAATCATCCCTGCATAAGCAGTTATTCAGTTAAAGAAGATTTGAAAGCCATTCCATATAAAGACAGTTAAAACTGCTTGACTAGGGTCTTGCACATAATATGAATATTAGCTGTTTTGCCATGGCTGTGCAGAAGTTTCTGTGCATTTACAACCTGGTAGAGTTTTAGTCCAACATTAATTTCAGTTTCCTACCAAAAAAATAAAAATTAGGTACATGCTTGATAGAATAAAAAATAATCAGTCTTGAGGTACGTTTCATAAAAATAGAAGTTTTCATATAGCACTCAATTTGTTTCCTCTTGGAAACTTGGCGCAGATGCAGTAATGATACAGAGAAGAGTGGAAGGGTATATAATAGAGATATGTAATGCATAATAGCTTGATGCGTGATTACTGCCTTTTATTAGACCACCATCTCAAGGGATGGAATCAGATTTCTATTAATTGTCTCTTTGACATGGCGTGGAAAATATCCACAGGTTGCTGGATTATTCTGGCAAAGTTGGTAAAAGTTTGCCATTTGCTTTGGGCATTTTTTGCTTCAGCATATATATAGTCTTCTTAGTTAGCAAGGGCAGTTTATGATTTTTTTTTTAGAAATAGTTTCCTTGCAATTTTCACTGATAATGAAGATGTTTGCAATGCAAGTTATTTGCATGATGGCAATAACAATAAGGAGTAGTAAAGCAATAAAAATATAATGGCCAAATAAAATGGTGTAAATAGTAGTAAAGTTATCTATTCAAGGTTCATAACAGTAACAAGAAAATAAATAATGTATGATAGTAATTATGATCTCAGGGCATCCAAACCAAGTTAGTAATAATAACTATGGCCATAGTTGTAAATGCGTCTTCTGCTACTGTAAATATTCTTATTACTGCACTTGGTGGACAATTTTGCCATAAATTCTGCCTAGCAGTCTAAATGCATGTCTAATACATGTACCACATGTAGAAAATCTTACAAAGCATATCCGAAATCTATTTATAGAAATAAAATAAAATAAACAGGAGAAACTGCACCAGTGTTAAGTATCGCTCAACTTTCATAGTTACACCAATAGAAAGATCTAAACACATAACCTGCCTAATGAATTCCTAGTGAATCCTTGTGTCTTGTTTGATTATCAATAAGGTCTGAAGCTTGGAAAGTTTTCTACCCGAAATGCAAATGAATTATGAAGAATGTGATCTAAAAGCAATTGATGCTTTGGAGAAATGAAAGAAAATATGGGCAGCTGCCAATGAGCAGGTGGGAAGATGGCAATTGTGTCTTACTGGTTGTGAGCTGAGCTTCTGCTGGACAGCATCTGGATGGACCTACATAAAAAGGACTGAATTCTAGGAACTGTCATGGCAGCTGGGAAGAGGCATTGGCAAAGGTCAGAAAAAGCTTTGAGAAAGGAACTTCACTTTGGGAAAAAGATTGAGTTTTACAGCATTTCTTCAGGATGTGGCTCAACTGAAGCAAGTGCATATAAAGTTGGGCCTTATTTTTAGAGCAGACTCATGATCTTTCATAGAACATTATGCAGACACAAGTAACAACTTTCTAAGCTGCAGTAAACTGCAGGAGCAGGAAAGATAGGAAGTATTCCTTGTCTACAATAACCAGTTTCTTCTCAATCTCTCTGTCTTTGTAATACAGAGGGAAGAAGCTGAAGAGGAAAATATGGCAAGATGGAAATCTAGGTAGCAAAACTGATCATCATTGCCGATTTCTCCAAACTCTTCATGCCATTTTGTTTTTTCGCAAAATTCATAGTGCTTTTAGGGTGTTTATTGAACTTTTTTTTTTCTTGTTTTATTTAGAGCTATCGTTTTATTTTTACTTTGGGTTGGCAAATCACTGTGATATTTGCATGCCCATTCCAGTTAGCTACTCTTCTTAAATGGCTTACTTTATTGAACTCTCCTGTTTTCTAAAGGTCTTACTTTTATCCACTAAGATTTAGAGAAAGGGAAAGCTGAAATATTTAGTTGAAATACAATAGTAAATGAAGCACTTCACCAACATTTCTGAAGTGATGCCCAATTAGTCAAAAGTAGTTAGCATAAAGAGATGCAATTAAAATCATTACCCATTTCAGCAGACAAATCAATATGGTACCTATATAATCAGTTAGTTCCTCTCAATCCATAAAATTAATCAGGGACAGAATGGCACGTACTTCACTCAAGAGATGCACTGAATGTTTAGAGCAAGTAATTTTGAAACAGCCAAAGTATCCAAGCAATTACTCTTCAAGACTGTCATGTGTGATATGGAGGTAACAGTACTTGGCATGCCTTTTCCTTCAGCTTTGTTCATCGCTGGCGCTCTGTGCTTGCAGGTTGAGCTCACTTCTCTACAGTCTTTCCTGGCTTTATAAATAGGTCATAGGAATAACGCTTTTCATACATTAGCTTTCGAGCTATTTTGAAAGCAAGATTTTTGTCATCTTCTGTTTTCCAGATGCTCATTTTTAGTCAATACAAGCAAAATGAAGGGTTTATAGCTCTTTAAACTGTAGGAAGTTGTTTTCACATGTACGAGGAATAATGTCTGCTGCCAGGAAAACTGGGGAATTAAGGGACATCTGGTGTCTTTGGTTCTGCCTTTTCAGTGTTTCCCATTATAATTACCTGGCCCTACTGCTGAATGCAGAGGAGTTAAGAAGAAACAAAGTCATATATCATTTTGGTTCTTCTGATTCATCCAGAGAAATATATTTTGTCTAGAATATAGGTATAAAATAGAGTTCAGTATGAAAATCTTGGATTAAGTTTGAAACAGGAAGCCAGAAATGGTACTAATTCCAATGGCCAGAATCTTCACTGGTATAACAGGCATTGAATCACAGAATCACAGAATAAACTGAGTTGGAAAGGACCCACAAGGATTATCAAGTCCAGCTCCTGGCTCTGCACAGGACCATCCCCAAGAGTCACACCATGTGCCTGAGAGCCTTGTCCAGATGCAATGGTTCTTGAACTCTACCAGTCTGGTGCTGTAACCACTTCCCTGGGGAGCCTGTTCCAGTGCCCAACCATCCTCTGGATGACAAACCTTTTCCTAATACCCAAACTAAGCATCCTCTGACACAACTTCATGCCATCCCCTTGAGTCCTGTCACTGGTCACCACAGAGAAGAGATCAGTGTCTGCCCGTTCTCTTCTCCTCGTGAGGAAGTTGTAGACTGCAATGAGGCCTCTCCTCAGTCTCCTCTCCTCCAGGCTGATCAAAAGATCTGATTCATGTAACATTCATGTAATGCATAGAGTAGTGCCATGTGAACTGGGGACCTGAGGTTTGGTACTGCTGTTCTTACTTGTTGAGAGCTGGTACAGAGGGATGCCAGAAAAAAGCTTGCTCAAGTGATGTTCGCAGCTTTCCTATGATGAAGGGAATCTGCATTTTTTTCTTGTGCCCCGCTGCACTCTCCACTCCTTGCTGATGCAGTCTCCGCCTATAGACACTGAAATCTGGAGGGCCTATGAGGGAAGTCCTGCCCATTCCTCCTGGGCAGTCAGGTCACAAGAAACTGTGGCTGGAGTACGATGTCTGTGGCAGGGGAGATCTCTCAGAGGACTTCCAGCAACATTACTAGAGGAAAAACCAAATGGTAACCTAGAAGGAGCCCATGCAATTGGGTTGCTCCTGTTGCTGGGACTACTGGAAAGAGCAAAAGCAGCGTTTCTGTCTGATTCCTTGGAGTCATCATGAGGCGAGTGATGACCAGTATGTTTAGAGCTAAGAGCCATTCAGCATAGAAATTCCCAGCAGGAATTACTTTCCTCTTCTCCTCTTCTCTGTGCCATTGTAATGTGGCAGCCTGTGTAGCTCTCAATCATTGCCTGGCCACAGGGAGCATAGAAAATGGGGAAAACAAGACAAAGCACTGCCTTTAGTGAAATCTTTACTTGAAGGAGACCAATCGTAGTATTAGTCTGCATGCAGGGTTCTGGTTATATTGTCTTAACAGAAGTACCTCTTAAATTAACTGTTAAACAAAATATATGTGTAAAACCAGAGGTCTTACAATAGGGGTATCTACTATTCTCATCAGTGGTTGTGATATCATGATAGGGGAAGGCGTTCACAAGCACCTAGGTAATTTAGGAGCATATATTCCATTGTCTTTTTCTTTCTATGCTCAATTCCATTCTAAATATTTTTGGAAACTACATTCAGTTAGGCTATAGGCAAAATTGGCTAGAAATAGTAAAGAAAAAAAGACCAAAGAAAACTCAAAAAATAGGATAATATTAAAAAAAGAAATGAAGTGGCAAGCTTTTAAAAGTCTTTGATAAAGAGACCATATAACTATTGCTTTGCAGGAGTCGATGTACATACCTAAAGATACCAAGGAACTATCTTAGAAATTGCAATTCATTTACTGTGAGGATGGATTAAAATTGCAAATGTTACTGTGTCAAATGGCCTATTTAATAATTTACCTTCCTTGCTTCACAGTGAAAAAGAGACATTGTCTGAGAAGATAAAGGGTGATAAAAAAGTTTCATTATACAGAGTGGTCAGTATAGAGGAAATCAGTATCTCTGAGAAAATAGACAGGTATTTCATTATTTATCTACATCTAGTTTTTGACAATGCAAAATCATATGCTTTTGTCTCTGTTCATCTTTTTTTGAAAGATAAGCATATGACCTTTAAATCTCCAGATTCTGCAAGAGAGAACAATTTAGCATACAGTATGAAAGAAATTAACGAGGCTTTATTTGCCTTATTTCTAACAGGACAAATTGCTCAAAGAGGCTTGTGCAATTTTTGCCCTAATATTTTAATCTTACTGAAATGTATTTATCCCACCAAATTGGATTAATATGTTTTTCTTTTATTTTCCTCTCTACCTGTGGGCCAGAATAATACCACATTCATGTAAATAAATTGTCTACCTTTGCATTAGCACTGGGTAGCTTTTTCTAGAAAAATTCTTCTTTGGAACAAGTAGAAATCTACATCAGTGGCCTCAGAGCAGAAGTAACTATTAACCACACAGCTGACATGCTGTGTAATAACAGTGGTGCCTCTCAATGGGGACGTTTCAGAAAGCTGTAGGCTACTTCACCCCTCCTGCATACTAAGCATATATTCATAAGGACTTCTTAGGGCAAAGAAAGTAGTGCTCTTTAAATTCATACCCTACCTTTCTTCATGGTGATTCTCCCTGCATATTTCTCTATGAAGACTCAAATCCTCTTTTCTGTGGAGTCCCACAGCAGGTTTGTGTCAACTTCAAGTTAAGTTACACTACTGATATTGAAGACGGTTAACATGATAGAAGGAGATAGATGTAATTTGAACTTAGAATACAAATATTATTAATGAGAATTAAAGTTCTGCCTTAAAAACCCGTGTCATATTCATTTTCTGTAAATATTGTCTCTGCTCAACAAGTGAATTCTATTGATTTAACATCTTGAAAAAGAGAATAATGGGGGGACAGAGGACCGACTCTGGAGCATGAGAAGGAAAAAAATAAAACCGGATTCTGAATTAATTGAAATTAAACATATTATCCTAGAGAAGTTTTGAGTAACCCTGCTGAATCCCATTTCTTTATCTCTCTTGTCTTGAACTCATGCAATTTATTGATTGTTTAGGCATTGTCTGGAAACAAATCACTGCATAAGAACAAACCTTAGACCTGTATCAGTCCAGGATTTGCATTATGGAGTGTGTTGATACATGTGTACATGCCTACATACACATATATAATGATCTACAGATGCTTAGCTTAATTTTTGGTTTGGTTTTAGCATCTCCTCATATATCAGTGAAAGCACAGGAGCATGAAGTGGTGCAGAGGAGGAAAGCACCACAAATTCTCTCTGAGTTTCAATATGATGGCTGTCTTCTCTATGACTAAAAACCTTTCTTCAGTGTATAAAACTGTGTCATCTATTCAGCGTACTCCTCATATTGGCTATTTGTAGTACTAAAATTCCAAGACACTGCAGTATTGCAGAAAGAAAGGCTGGGGTGTCATGGTTGTTCTTCTTAATTTATAGAAATATTTGGAAGTCTGGCACTGATTTAGAGTATGTGCAATCCTCATAGGTAGCGCGACACTATGTACTGTAAATTTTTTCCAATGGATAGTACACTGATTGATTTTTCACCATAAACAAATTAATTCATAATTCTCAAGAGAGCTGTTCTTTTTGTTTGTTTACTGTTATATTTTAAAATGACAGTATTTTGTGTTCTTAAATTGGCACTATACTGTAATAGTCCTGTTAGCTCTTCTTTCATACAATCATATGGTATCCCGAGTTACATATCACTGGAAAAATTGACGACTTAGGCACTGACAGATGAGTTCTCTGAGTTAGTTTTAGTCTCACACTAGTTCGAACAGTTTTATTTCCACTAGGTGGAGCATTGTTATCGCAGCAGAATTTTTTTACATTAGAACGATTCTTTTGAAGTCAAGGAAGAGAAAAAAAAGAGATTGAGCTGGAGAATTTGGATCCAGATCTAGATAAATTTTTGTGAAGTGTGTGAGGGTTAAAGCATGCAAACATCTGTATTCCAATCCAGTTTGATTGATCTGCCTCCTTATCTTGTGAATTTTGTCTCCCTAGTTCATCGTCATCCTTTCAGGCTTTAACTGGAAAACTGAATAATTTAAGGTAAAAGACAAGAGGTTCTTTGACAATCTCACCAGGGGAAGTGAAGGGACAGGTACCAATCTTTTCACTCTCCTGACCAGTGACAAGGCTCAAGGGAATGGCATGAAACTGAGTCAGGGAAGGTTTAGGTTGGGTATCTGGAAAAGGTGTTTCACCAAGAGGGATGGAAGAGGCTCCCCAGGGAAGTGGTCACAGCACCAAGCCTGTCAGAGTTCAAGCAGCCTTTGGACAAAACTCTCAGGCATATGGTGTGATTCTTGGCATGTCTGTGCAGGGCCAAGAGTTGGATTAGATGAACCTGATGGGTCCTTTCCAGCTCAGCATATTCTAGCATTCCATCATTTCTATTTTTTTTTTTTTTTTAATTTAAAAATAATAAAAAATCAAGCTGTCTGCTATGGTGCAGATTTCTGTGTCTAAGGGGTGGATTGGCAAATTATGAAATTATGATGCTTTAGGAGACTATATTTAGTGATTAGTTTAGTAAAAACATAGTGAATTGCATATTGTTTGGGGTCTAACAAACTCCAAAGTGAGTATTTTCAAAGATAAAAATTCACTGCTAAGAGATGCCTTTTTTGAAAGTGGGGAAAGAATAAGAGTACCTTATAGAAGAGTAGCCTGGCTGACACTTCTCAATTAGTCCAAAATGTGGGTATTCAGAGACTTAACAGATCCCATCAACTTTAACCTCATTCAGAAGCACAAAAGTGCTAAGAATATTGCAACAAATGTGTGACAAAACACCAATGCTATATTAGGTTATAGCAAGAATTGTGTATTCATACTCATGGTTATCACTGTCCTCTTATGTTTTCAACACTACTCTTAGCTGAAATTCCACAAATAAAAGTGGTAGATCAGCTTTTTCTGATGTCTCTGATGAAGCTTCGTATTCCCAAGAAAGCCTTGTTTAGACTTGTACCTCTTCCTGCTTTTTATTAATTGGTGGCTATTTTCTTAATTTTTAGCCAACTATACAAGAGGTAAAACACTTTGCAGATATGTAGAATTCTTCAGGTGCATCCAACCTAACACTTTGTCCCACAGGAAGGTACGAAAGGGTCTTCAGTGCTGTAGCTGGGTCAATACAGGAATCAAAAAGGGATGAACCTGGCCACAGAGGCACTTTCAATTTCCAGTAGTTTCCATCAGAAATGGCACCTGTGTCAGAAGAGAAGTCTAGAGCAGCTGTTTTGAGCTGTGCTTGTGTCTGAGCCGTTCTGCATGCCGCAGCTGGTGACATGTAGGCTGTTACAGCCGAAGCAGGCTGTGTCTGCTCTGCAGATGAGACAACAGGTTTCTCCTTCTTAATACTGGTCGTGTATATATAAGCCTCTCCACTGCACTAACAAATCAGTGAGCAAATATACACAAATTAGCTTACAGGCAGTTAATTCACTTATCAATGGCAGTACAGACTTCAGCCTTGTTTAGCTGTCCAAGAATGAATGCAGTGTCGCTGGGATGCATCTGAAGGCCTGTGCTGATAAAGATTGAAGGCTCTTATTCTTTGACCTTGTGGCTTTCTGACTCCAGCTGAAGGCATAATTTACTTTGATGTCCATTAGAGAAGAGTTTGTCATGTTCACGAAGTTCTAGATGTTTGATGTAGGTTCCAGTGTTAAAACTGAGTATCCTTTTGAAACTGGCTGTGTATGGATCTTCTTAGGGTAAAAGAATAGTAATGAAATAGTGAAGTGAACATTAACAGACTGAGATGTAATGATTTGTAAACTCAAGCAATACAATTTACTAATTACATTTCTCCTGCACATTCTTGTGTCGGTAGAAATGCTTCAAATATGCCTTAGAACAGGCTACTTACACCTGCATTGTGACTCTATGCATAACACAGGTCCACTCTGAGGGGTGACTGACTAGATTGCCAGTACTCTAAACATGACTTTAAAGACAGCTATGTGTTCTCATCAAATGGTACTAATAGATACCAGATTAAAAGTCTTCTTTGAGCTCCATGTACTTTTCTGGGATACTAACTTCTACAATTTACCTGACAGCCTAACATAACAGAGGGCTATTGAAAAGGAGAGCAAAATTTTCAAGTGGTTCCTTTAGTTATGGTTTTGTAGCTCACCTAAATTGTCCTAAATTGCAGGAAAATATCTATTATATATTTTGTAAGTACTAACTGAAAAAACCCCAAACGAGATATAGATTGAATTCAAAATTAATGTTTTGCCAGACAAGTGAAGCCCAATGGGAAAAAGCTTTTCTGAAGTTATCAACAGAATAAAAAGGTTAAGAATACACAGCACTCCAGAAACTTGTTTAGTCCCCTGGCTTTCAAATCAATCATGCCATCAAATCAATAATATCATTTTTCTTTTTGTGTGACCTAATGAGTAACACATAGTAGGTTAAGGAAAAAACTCCAGTTTCTGTAGCCAGTGGGATGCTGTATGCATAGTGTTTTGCTTGCTATCTAATGACAATTGAAAGCTATTTGTTTTTTAGTGCCATGGAATACAATTAAATCAATAAAATGTTTATGGACATTGTTAAAAGAGTGAAGTACCTTCCAACTCTTGAAAAGTAACTGACAGATTAAAAGTTAAGTGTGAAAGACAATAACAAAATACACTGCCAATAATTTCTGTCTGAACCATTTCTAAATGTCTCTTAAAATGTGTGAAGTCTGTGTGATCTATCTGTTAGCAGGGCAAGCCATATCCTACTTTATATCATAAAGATACCGTATAAGAAAACACATCAATATATAGTCTAAAAGAGTTGAGTCAAACCCATTTTTTGCATAGAATGACTAACCAAGTACAAATTTTACTATGAAGTTGAAAGATCGGGGGGGCTGCTGAAAAGTGTTAAGTGTTATAGTTTAGAGGAGACCATAATAGTCCTTCTTGGCTTTAGAATATGGATTTATAGGCTATCTTAGGTGCGATTGAGTGTTGTCTATGGGGCAAGCCCTATCAGTAGTAGTGGATTTTTTCCAACCTGGGCTCTAAGAGTACCCTACTTCATCCCAGCTCCATGCAGGAAGGAAAAATTGACTTGCATGTCCAGCTTCTCTCATAGAGACATGAACTAGAACAAGTGCAAGAACAAAGGAAATGTGTTCCTCCAGTAGATCCCCTCTCAAATACAACAAGAACATTAGTATTTCAGGACACCCTAGAATCTGGGGACTGAGTCATCGTTGCAATTTTCCCTTTTCCTTCGCCCGTAGTTTGCATAGGTTTATTTATAGCTTATATTTCTGTTTCTAGTGAAAAAAACAGAAGTTAATCAATCAAAGCCATTCTCTATTTTTGAAATTCTGGGTATTTAATTTCAGAATTTTCATTCTCAAGCCCTTTACATTTCTATTTCCCCCTTTACCTTAATCTTGACCAGTACTGTTTTCAGCTTTTAAGCGATGAGTACTTCAAAGAGCAGGGAACAACTTAAATACCTCTGGGTCCCTGGTCAGGGGTCCCAGCTCACTGGAAGGTAAAGGAAATGGCTGACAATGAATCAGACATTTTTCCACTAGGTGCTTTTGAGGCTAGATGATGAAAGATGGAGATGGTCAGAGAAGTCTTTCCATCTTAGTGCCTAAAACATGGGAGCATCTCGTATTTTTTTTATTACCTTTTCTTCTGGGAAACAGAAAAGCTTCTCTTCTCTTCTCTTCTCTTCTCTTCTCTTCTCTTCTCTTCTCTTCTCTTCTCTTCTCTTCTCTTCTCTTCTCTTCTCTTCTCTTCTCTTCTCTTCTCTTCTCTTCTCTTCTCCTCTTCCACAGAGAGTCACACTCAGTAGTGCACAGCTGGCATCAGTGGTGTAGGTAACATCTTTTATTTTTTCTATAGAGTCAGAGACACAAAACTTCAGAGTATCATTCCGCTTGGCTGTGGTAAGTCAGTAGAGGGCAGCAGTAGATGTGCCCACTAAGCAGTTATTACAGTATAATGTACATTTTATTGATGTCTTAAAATGGATGGCTTGCTATATTTATGATAACATTTATTACAGGACATAGAGTTCATCTTGCTGGAACAAACCATTTAGTTCATCTTGTCCAGTAAGCGCTTGACAGTGGCAGTGAATAACTGATGTCTCAGAGCAAGCATAAAAATAAACAAGATGCACTCAGCCAATTGTGCAGTGCCAAACCTCTGCAGGCGATTAGATAACACCCTCAAGCATGAAATCTGATTACCTTATTATCATCTTAGCTTGCATAGGCATGGATTCTAAGCAATGCTATTAGTTATCCACTCCTCTTTAGAATGTAGCTGTAGTGTTTTGCCTCAACGAGTTCCTGTGGCAACAATTTTCACAAACATATTATGCAAACTTTTTTCCTTTTGGTCAGTCTTGTTAACTGAATTTCAGCAGCAGAAACATATGCTCACATCTAAAATATAATAGCAGATATTTGAATAGACACTTAGTTTAAATGCATTGTTAGACTGAGAATTTAGTCAAGCCTTAATTAAAAGACATAAAATTATGAGTCTTCCTTAGTGTTCTTGATTTTAAAGATAACAGAATGTGGGGGTTCTTTTTCAAAAGAGAGAGAAAGAGCTTTTCTCCATCACCTAAAAGGACTGAAACTCATGCTACTTTTAAAACAAGTCCTGAGATTCACATGTACTCACATGGAACTAGGAGCCAAGGATTTAAGATAATGATGAAACAGGATAGGACTTGCAAAATTCTGCAAGTTGATAACAGTGGGTATATAACTGCATAAAAGGGAGCCCATCCTAAGCTTCAATGCCCTTGGCAAACCTAAATGCATTTAGTAGTGCTAAGGAGGCTCAATTGATTAACTGCTGACAGACCTACCAAAGCAAACATGATAAAAACCTAACAGGACTCACAGTCTGAACAGCTAAAGTGTCCTGATTTCAATTCCTTCCCTCCTCCCCTTTGCAAGCAAGCTGGGAGAAAAGATATGGCTTAAAGAACAGCTTATAAGAAACTAAGACTTCTGTGTTATCAAACGTCTTACATTACTGTTGATGAAATTTGCATATTAGGACTTTAAAGAACATGACTTATTTTCTGCTCTTTGGCCACTCTGTTGGCATATGACCATGACTCAACAACCCCCACTCCAAATCACTCGTGGTCTGCTAGGAGTTTGGAATCACTCATAGTTATGTGGTGGGTAGACCCTGCCTGGACATCAGGTGCCTACCAAAGCCACTCTATCCCCCTCCCCTCCTCGTCTGGACAGAGGAGAGAAAATATAACAAAAGGTTCATGGATTTAAAGGCAGGGAGAGAGTCACTCTTTTATCTTTATTTTTTCTCATGACAATGCACTTAAATCACGTGACAATGAATTACTGTCACAGCAAAACACACTCGACTTTGGGAAACTTGTTTGGTTTATTACTAACCAAATCAGAGTAGCGTAATAAGAAGTAAAACCAAACTTTAAAACACCCTCCTCCTGCCCCTTTCTTCTTCCTGGGCTCATCTTCACTCCTGATTTTCTCTACCTCCTTTCCCCACAGCAGTGCAGCGGACAGGGGATGGGGGTTGTGCCAGTTCATCACATCTTTGCTGCTACTTCCTCTGCAGGGGGAGTGCTTCTCATACTTTTCCTCTGCTCTGGAATGTGGTGTTTCCCATGGGAAACAGTCCTCCTTGAACTTCTCCAACATGATTCCTTCCCATGGACATGCAATTCTTCATGAACTGCTCCCGCGTGGGTCTTTCCATGGTGCGGAATCCTTCAGGAGCAGGCTGCTCCAGCATGGGTACCCTGCAGGTCACAAGTCCTGCCAGCAAACTTGCTCAGAGTGGGCTCCTCTCTCTCCATAGGGCCACAGGCCCTGCCAGGACTTCATTCCAGTGTGGACTTCCCACAGGGTCACAGCCTGCTTCAGGTATCTACCTGCTCCAACATGGGGTCCTTCTTGGGCTCCAGGAGATCTCTGCTCCACTGTGGATCTCCACAGGCTGCCGGAGGACAGCTGCCTCACCACAGTCTTCACTACAGGCTGCAGGAGAACCTGTGCTAGTCTATCTCCTTCTTCAGTGACCCTGGTGTCTGCAGAGTTGTTTCTCTCGCAGATTCTGACTCCTCTCTCTGGTTGCAGTTGTGCAGGGTTTTTTTTTTCACTTCTTAAATATGTTATCCCAGAGCTGTTACCACGACTGCTGGTGGGTGCAGACTCAGCCAGCTGCAAGTCCAGCTTGGAGCCGTTTGGCATTGACTCTGTTGGACATGCGGGGAGTCTCTCACAGAAGCCACCCCTGTAATTTCCTTGCCCCACCAATATCAAAATAGTGCCAGGCAAACCCAACAGTTAATTACTCTTTTCACAGGTTTCCATATGCTGTGTCCTCTCCTTTAAATGCCAGTGAAATAGCACTTTACTGTAGACTTTACTGTACTACATAGATCTGGCATCATTTTCTGCTGTAAAGTAGCAAGGAAGTGTCAGGTATCAGATTGCATTTAATGTTACAAAGGACCATGCAGAATGGACAACAGTGAGTTAAGCATCTGGCTATAAAAATCTGGCATTTTAGTTTTTGTTTCCTTTTATTTTTTTTCACTTTTCATTTCCCATGGAAGTACTGCTCAGACAGTTCAGAAAATAGGTATGAGAATGAAATAGGGAGCTCTATTTGAATTGCCCAGGGAGAAAGGGCATCAGCATGCTGAAATGAAATCTTCTCCTCATTGTACTGCACTTCACAGCAAAAAGAGAAGTTGACAAGAGCAGTGTTTGCAGCATCCCAGAAATAATGGAGATATTCCCAGATGAGAAGCTGAGGCACATTAAAGAAAAGGGGAAAATGAACGGTGTACATCCCTGTTTTACATTCTATACACCACTGCTTTCAGCAGCACA
>VZTF01003348.1:2901150-2955186 GCA_013397755.1 Cnemophilus loriae
TAAAAGAAATGTTTATAATTGTTGCAGAAATTATTAAGGTTTTTTTTCAGTTATCTTAGATTTCCCAACAGTCTCGTAAAACGACTTCATTGCTGAGGAACTGAGGTGCACCTATTATAAAATTCTGTTTAAGATCTGTGGTCTGAGTGAGTTTTTTTGGGTTCATTGCCAGATGTACTGTGATTCTTCAGTCTGAGTCAACAGGCTTCCAAACTTGAGCTAACAAATACATCCATCGTCTCTTCACAGATGGTGCATAGGAGACATAGTTTGGATTACACGTAAAAATTCCAGCAGTGATGACGCAGAGCATCCACAGCCTTTTCTAACATCTCATAAACTTAAACAAAATGTCAAATCAGTGTAAGAAATCCAAAATAGTGAAACGCTTCCATTAGCATACTCTCTTTAATAGCTGAGGTGCCCTTCAAATAGACACGTGCTTTGTGAAAATGAGTAATTATAAAAGACTTAATCAAAAAGCACTTAGCAGATGTTATCTCAAGCACTGCTGATACTTTTAAGTGCATCTCCAAGTGGGCAACATCAGAAATGTAATTATCTTGTAGGCAAGGAGAAAATTCACTCAATGTTAATCTAAAAAATGTCTTTTATACAACTTCAGCACTTATGTGTTCTCCAGTGACTGGTTCATAACAGGTGAAGAAGGACAGATTTATTTTAGGGGAATGAATACTGGAACAAATAGAATCTTTTATCAAAGTTCACTAAAACAGTACCACAAACCAGCAGTGGGATTATCCCTTAAACTCAATCCGGGATTATTTTACTTTGGAAGCAGACAAACAGACATAGGAAATAGCATGTCAATTTCTTTTCTATTTTCTTTTTTTTTCCTCTTTTTTTTTTTTTTTTTTTTTTTTTTTTTTTTTTTTTCCTTTTTTTTTTTTTTTTTTTTTTTTTTTTCTTTTTTCCCCTTTATTCCATGTATTATGCTGACAGTGTTATTTACCTGTACTGGAAATGGAGAAGGTTCAGTCCTTTCTGAGCACTTCAATAGGACAGAAACAATATAATTGCATTGATTATTTTGTACTTACATCTTGCCCTATTAGCTAATGTATTTATAGATGCTGATCTAGTAAAACGAGACAGAAAAGCAGCTTACCCTAAATGAGACAGCACTCTTTCCTCAGATCTGACAATTTTATTCCAAGATGGAGTTACTTCTCTACAAAAAAGTTTGATTATTTCTTGTGGAATGAATCTTTCTTGTGGAATGAAAATTTTGTATCTGTCCATGTGATAATTCAATGGCACTAAAAATGTTCCAGATGTCTGAATGGTCAGAGTATTCAGAACTGGGCACTTCCTCTGTCTTTCCTCTGTCCTTATGACTTCCTTTTTGTCCTTATGACAAAGATTTCCGGGTGAATATTTGTTGAGTTTTTAGAGGGAAGAATACCATGACTCCTTCACTCTTTGTACTTAAGTGTCACCTTTCAAACATACACTGTTCTACCTAAAATTTCTTGCATGCCTTCTATTTTTTATTTTGCTAATCTCAACTCCATATTTAGTACTTTCAGAGAGCTTTCTTGGATATGCAATAAAATCCCTTCTTTTGAACAAAAGAATGTGAATGTGACACATGCCTGTAACCTTCCTTTTGGTTTATGATATGTATTCTTGGATATTTTTTTAATTCACTGACTTTTATCCATCTTCCAACCAACACTATTCTTCTGTAAGGATTCTTAATATTTTCAAATTAGCAAAGAGACTATTTCTAGTGAACAGAAACATTTCTTCACAGTGTTTTCCAGATTGTTCACAGTCTGGATTTTTCACTCTCTTCTCTGTTGTTATTTTGACTTCCTCACTGCTCCTGCACGAATGGGCCTTTATATGAAAGAGCTTCTTCACCAACAGTCTATTTACTGTGTAAGTTGAGGAACTCATCTAGCTTTCTCTTCGTGATATAGATTTGCCTCTCTTCACCCACACAGAAAGTGTTTTCTTTAAGTGAGTTCTTGTTCCTTTCCATTTTGCTTAGGTACTCGCTTTTCTTAGCCAAAACATCTCACTTCTTCTAAATTACTTGGAGCTCCACTGCCTTTCTCTAGCCAGCATCATTTTCTAGTTGCAGTTTTGACAGAAGAGTATTCAAAAACTGGTTAATGTGAATATGCCTTTACTTCTGCTGATATCATATCTGCATTATTTCTCCCTGGCTGAAGTTTTCAGTAATGCCAAAACTGGAATATGACTGTGAATCTCAGAAGAGGATGCTGTGAATTTATGTCCCTAAATGACATTCACTTGAAATATTAATCTTCTGAATTTCTGTCAGTATTCATGTCTTTCGTGCACATTTAAAAGTATCTATCTTCGCTGCCTAATTTCATAAATGAGACACTTATGTTTCAAATTTGCAATAAAATATTGCATTGATTATAACTTACATTATGCAAATGAGAGAGATACTAGCAATATATAAAAAGCCCATTCTTGTGTTGTGACATCAAATTTTAGTTCACATAAAATAGAAACTGTGTTCATACATAGAAATAATCCTGCTTGACTCGGAGTTTGCCAGCTCCAGTGATAGTTGTTTTGATCGCTTCATTGCCTATAGCTCTGAATGAGTTAGAGACATAGAAATGGTATAACCATAATGAAAGTATATTAACATATTCAATCCAAAAACATGTTAACAGAAGCAATAACCCTCCTCCTGAACAATTCCTGGGATGAGACTCTCAAATTCAATTTATTTCTCATGATCACAAAAAATAGGAAAAACCTGGAAAATCTGCTTATCTGAATCAGAGCGAGTGTGGTATCATTATATATTGGAAAGAGCACAAGCTCAAGTAAGGAATTTTTCCCTTCTGCTTATAACTTGTATGATGAAGGGATAGATTTTGAGCATTGAAGTAACAGATTTTTTAATGTTTGGCCCAATTATAATTTGTCTTGGAAGAACACTTCTATGTGACAACAAATATATGTTTTCCTTGTCCTAAATGATTGGTTTCCACCTTCCAAACATATTACTTCACAAGACATCATTTTTTCTTTGAAGTAAAAATTACAGGAGGTAGAGATGTTTACATGGTACTGAGGAAAATAATCACTAAAAGAGGGCTTGCTGGCTACCAACCTGCAGAGTACAATTGCCTGAACAATAGACTTAGGCCTATTACAGCCATCTGCTGACCCATTATGTAGCTAGGCTTTTCCTACAGTGTCCAGAAACGTCTTTCAGTTGCAATATCTCGTTTCTTGGGAACCAAAAAAAACAAAAACAAAAACAAAGTTCAGAATCTGTTTGTTGTACTGTCTGTTTCTCTGAATTTCATGACTCTGAAAACCACACAGTGAGCGATGTGTTGTTGGTGACAGCCCTGCCAAAGCTTTAAGCTTTTGCTGCTCTAGGTAAGAAAAGTAAGCCCACAGTGAGAGCTGCCAGGGACATCAGGCCTCCCTGTGGACAGCAGCTGACACACAGGAGTTCCCTCAGGAGCAAGAGCCACTGCAGTAGCAGCATGCCTGTTTTCTCTCAGGGCTCTGGCATTAATATTTTTGCAACTCCAGTTTTGCAGTGTCTGGCCACCAGCTTGCTCTCATAAATTACTTCTTATTTTGCCTGTGTGTAAAGCTGGCACTGAAGGGGATCTGCACAATTCTGGCAGTATAACAGTAAAACAGATCTACTTGGTTAAAATCTAGTCAGGCACATGTCACAGGCAATGGGGTCGTTCACTGTGTAAAGTAAGTGCATATACAGGGTGATGAACTTCACTCAGCTAAGCCACAGAGATTTTTCCTGGCTGAGCTTCCAAATTAAAAGGGTATGTGGGCAACTGCTAAGGTTGATGAGATCGATCATGGAGTAAGTGGGGTTTTTTTGCCTGTCTCAGGATGTGACAGCAAAGAGCAATCTGTAGGTTAGTTATGAATACAAGCCCAGGCTAACTGAATAGGGGAAGAAATTCCACATGGAGATCATTCAGGAGCAGGTGGGCACTATCTCTTTTGTATTTAGATCTGACGCTAACTCAAAGCTTCCACTGCAATACCTAAGATGGAACCTAAGATACTATGAATTTGGGGACAAAAAATTTCCAGTCATTCATTTTAGGAAACCAATTAAAAATAACGATTACATAGACAAAATGTGATAACATAGGGCCTGCCTGCTTAGTGTTTCCTAAACCACTGTTGTATTTGATCATAAATGATGCATGAAAAGAAATGATGCCTTAATACTTTGTTCCTACTTACATGTTGCATATGATGGTCATATGAAAGAAAGCAGAACAATAACGTCTGGTTACTACCTCCACGACAAAAAGCAAGCTCATATGAAATTCTAAATCAAGAAAACGGATTTTATCGGCAGCTGTTTGTTTGAAGTAATATACTCCAAGAACATAGAATTCCTTATTAAATATAATAAGGAAGGTAAGGCTGTAAGTGTCACCTTGGACAAGAGAAATGTAAATGTATCTGAGAAAAGGATGAAAAAAAATTAAAAGAAATAGATCAGTCATGAAAAATTTTAATATTATTTGGGTAAACAAAGCTCTTGTAAGTTAATTCAGGTGAATGTTCTCGCCTTTTCATATTACTGTAGCTTTATAGCTAAGTCTTTAGAGAATAAGCTTAGCTCTCTGGTGGTGACTTGCATTTGAAAACTAAACTAAACCATATGTTTAATGTAGAAGCTTCTTTTATTCAAGTGAGATTTTCAACTTTTCACATGATATGTTTGAATCACTAATTGCTAATTGCAGATTCCCTCACTGTTCTTTTTAGTGACATATTTGTACCAACCACTGAAAGATTATATCGAGAACATCAATTGGTGCATAAATATTTATGAATACTTAAGTGGAATAATCAAGTGTAATAAACTCTCCAGAGATACTGCTGGTATCTGAAGTGAATTTTAAGAATCATGTAATGTGTACATATATGCTGTGAGAAAGGTTAACATTTGCCTTGCCAGAATCCCTCTGTTATTAGAGGAATTAATTTACTTTTGAGCTTTCCAAACAAACTTCTCACTTAAAACAGTTTTTTTGGTGAGGAAGAGATCTCTAGGCTAGTATAATTTTATTCTCAGTTTACTTCTCAAAAGACAGCGGTGCCAGATAGCTTGTGACTTAAAATTTTATTAGCACTGTAGTTTTTTCCCCTCAGAAGTACAGACCTTCTCTAATTTCTTATGGCTTTATTAGCAGCAGAGGCTGAAAGGGAACCCTGCTCAGTAAGAAAACTAAGCACAGTAGTAGGCACCTACAAGGCACCTTGTTCCACCCTGTGCGACTTTTCAAGTGGAGAAGCCTCAAAAAGAGAGTTGTTCCCTATTCCTGCTTCTTTTTAGAAGGACAAGATATTGCTGCTGGATATCTAGAGGAATTTGCCATTGTTGTAGCAAATTTTGTGAAGTTGCCCTGTTTCTCTCCTTGGACTGAAAAAGAAGTACTGATTGTGAAGTTTTATTTTAGGATGTCTCTGACAATTCACTGGCTTCTAGGAAGCATAATTGGAGGTAATATGTGGAATATAGAAAAAACTGATTCTGCATAATGGTGACATTTATGGAGATCTTTATGCAAAAATAGGTTTTTTTCATATTTTGACAGAAGGTAAGACCTGGAATGCAGTTATAGCCAATCCTACATATTCTCTCTTACTGTCAGGATGCTAAGCCTCTGCAATTTATTATTGTAATACTCCAGTCATTCCAAAATCTTTCTATTTACTCGTAACTTCCAGTCAACTTAGTCTCGATAGACAGAGCTGTGTAATGTCCGCCTCACTGGAAAGAGAGCATTATCCAGGAATCCTGGCTTTAAGTTTTGTCATCACCATTCCTGGACCACAGCTTGGTCTGAGAGTTTGGACTATAGCCCTTTACATTTCTTGTCTTAGTGGAGTGATACGTTAGACTTTAAATCTAGAAGTAAGATTTTTAAGAATTAAAATTATTATACATGCTTACAAAATTCTTATAAATGAAATTCTTAATCTAATTCTTCAATTGATTTCCTCCAGCTTTTTGGTACAGTGACTGGAATTTTGATTCCAGAAACTAATCCTCTCACCCCTTAATGCACAAAAACTTTCATGAATTAAATACAAAACTAGGGATGCATTCAAATTAATCCTGTATTACCTTTTATGAATTCTATTTCACTGAGGTTTCAAGGCTTTGAGCCTTGAACGTTATTTTTCTGATGGCACGTAACAAACCTTATGGCCCAAATACCTTGATTCAATTTTGGCAGTTCTAGGCTATGATCTTGCAATGAATTCAGTGACAACAGAGATCATTACAAAAGTCAGGGATCAAGACTTGACACAAAGAAAAAGCTAAACAGATCAGGGTCAATGGTGTGTATGCACTGAAGAACTGATTCATGTGCCCATATCCTATTAACTGTTATTTAATGCTGAAGTGATTTGCTGAGTTTGTCCCTAGAAGATTTGCACTTCAACTCATGCAAAATGAGAAGCACCACCAGATATTTCCAATAGTCTCAGAAGAAACTGGCAAAATATAGTCATTCCAACTGAGGCAGATCACTAAATCAAATGAAACATAAAATGCTGAGGGGTTTTTTTTTGATAATAATATAATCCATTTTACACCACATCCCCTCTCTCTATTTCATGCAAGCAGTTATTATAGGTAAGGAAGAAAGGAGGAAACTGTGATATACCTTTTCAATGAATAAAAGAATTCAGCATCCAAAGCTTGGTCTTGCATATTTCATTACCATTAAACACACAGAGATAAATAAAAGAGTTCTGACGTTCCATTTTGATTTTAATTTCCAAAGGCATTTCATAAAGCTCTATAATGTATGTTCATCCAGTGATAACATTCTCTTTAAGTAACTTTCAATATTAGTAGTGACATGATGATCTTTTTTCCCATTACAAAGGTTTTCCTCAGTGATAAATAATCAGCTTCAATGTCAATTATTTTGACTCCATTTTGTGGAGAGATGAATAGCCAGGCACAGCTAAATACTGCTGCAGAACAGGTTCACGTAGATGTATACATTTATTCTATTAGTATACTTCTAGTATACTTCATATATAATAACAACAAATGTATATTTGTAACTCCTTTTTTCCTACTCTTCCTATAGGAGAAACATTATTTGATGCATTGCTTTAAAAGAAAGGAGCAGAACGACTTACTAACTAGGGTTTTAAGCCTTCATTTAATTTCCTTTTTCTCTTGGGCCATAAAATAACTCATGAAATATGAGATATTTAGTATGACTAATTAATCCCCATCTGATGTTTTTCTAGTATTATTACCATATTAATTAGCTAATTACCCTAACATTGCCAATGGTAATAAAAGGAAAGCAATACTGCAACCACTCTTGTTGAGTTGTAGTCTGGCAAACCTCATTGCATTTAAAGTATTTCTGAAACAAATTGCAGTTTGAGGCAGGAAAGGTAAGAGTTGCACCTTGTATCAAATCAATTTGACACCACCAGTAAGTCTACTAGGCAACTTCAAGGCAACATGCCTTTTATACCAATATGTGTAATTTGAGATATTGATATTTCCTTTCCCATCTATGAAAATAAAAAAGGTACCAATTGGTAGAATTTCTAACTCAAGGAGAAAATGGTTCAAAAATTCAGTATATTTCAATTGAATACATAGATCGGTAGACAGAAAGATAACAGTTAAGTAATCAGACGTTATTGTGATGGAATTGTTTAGAAGACTGACAAACCAGTGCAGTTTTTGATCTTCATTAAAGGAATTAGTGGTATATTTCTTGCTGAAGTTGTACTTGCAAATTATTAACCATGATCTCTACACATGCAAAATTGTTAGACCTTTATACCTATGTTCTGACTTATCTGCGAATATGCAATAACTTAGTGCCAATGATCTATAGTGGCCATGCTTTTTGGTGTTACTAGTCACTGACGTCTAAGTGACCAGACTGGAGAACTCACTGATGAAGGGCCAAAACCGAAGTGATTTTCTCGTTTTTCTTCTCTGATTTTTCTGTACTTATGTCTGGTTGTTTTACATCATTTTCCTCTCCTCGGAAGGGGAGTCTAATGTGTCCCAATCATGTTTCTCTAGTTTCCTTTGTTTTGTCAGTCATGCTTTTGCGTGTCCAAGGAATCCTATTTGTAGACCTTTAGACTTACCTTTTCTATCTTGCACTTCTACATTGATTAGGCGCATGCCTTTACATGCCAGCACACTCCACTTTGCTTGCCACTTAGGTGGTCAAACTGCCCATACACTTAGTAAAATGCTTATACATTTTTTTCTGGTGAGACCATGATACAAAATATCATCAAACTGTTTTTAAACTAGGTTAGTTTGTATATAATCATATCACAGGCAAGTTAACATGATTTATATCCCTACCATCGTACCATTAATTTATAAGTGCTTTGGTTACAAGAGTTAGGCAGTAGAGTGTCAGTTCATGTTGATTGCAACTGAAAACGATAACTTTGACATTTTTCTATGGTAGCTGTGCTAAGCATGTTTGGTCAACTCACCTCAGTGAGTAATGAAAAAATGTTTATGTATATTCAGGGTCTGAGTTCTGAAATATAAACTTATTTTATTTCAGTACAGCACTGGCAAAATAAAGAGGAAAGGAATAAAATTTAAAACCCTGAATTTTCTTTGGCTAATAAACACTTCTTAAAAACTGCTTTCTTTTCAAGTTACATCCACAGTAATAGCGTTAGACTTGGTTGGAGTTTTAAAGTTGTAGTGATGGTAAAGAGCCTCTCTGATGAGTTCGATTTGTAGTCTATTAATCTAAACTGAGTCCCTGAAGATAGTCTGATGCAATCCCACAAAAGGAAGGCTGTGTCAAAAAGAGTCTTGTCCTGGCATCAGCTTATGGTTCCATGCAATCTTCACTCAGTAGTCTGTCCAAGCAGTTCCTTAGCTGTGCTCAAATTGCTTATACAAACAAGTGCTCACCACAGTGTAGAAGGATCAAGACAGTAGAAAAATGTTCAGTGTTTACTTCCCAGTTTCATAGCTGTCCTCAGAGCAACCCAAATCTCAGCAGGACCCCCTGAAGTGGGTGATACCACATTATCACCATAGAACACATGCACTCACGTTAGTCATGCTACAGTGACATTTAAACTGTGCTTGCTTATCTGAAGAGAAGGAAATCATAAAACCTATCTTAAGCTTTCCTAGAACTTTCTGCTTGTAGCTTTTTCACTGCAAGTTCACCTTTATTATCTTTTTTCCTCAGGTGCTTGTTCCCAGTGGCTGATAATCCTAGGACCTGATATACCGCCTCCACAAGCGCATGGCAAAACTTGCTTTAAATCAAATGTTTTGTTTGGATTTCTGTTCCATTCCTGTGGATAGCTAAAGGAAAGACTTTGACTAAAACGTGTTATTTTCCTTCATTATGTTCTACAAGACACCTTGAATTATACTCTTCTGTGCAAATGAATGTATTCAAAACACCACAGGAATGAAGAAAGCAGCCTGTTTCCTGAGTTTTCTCTAGGATAACTTAGGTGAAAACATGGGAAATCTTGACTAATTGTTTGTGCAAAGCTACTTTATATTCTTGTCACAGTTGAATCTCATTCATTTACAGCATTGAGAATTATTTGTGAATATATCTAAGAACCAGAAAGTAAGGGAAGTTGGTCTTACAGCATAAGATATACAGATTATGTCTTTACAGTGTATTCAGTTCGTTAATCAATGATGGCGTTTTGCAGTTTAGAAGGTGGTGTTGAAGTGCATTGTTTTTGAAAGTTAGAAATGGTTTTCAAAAACGTATTTATTAACTTATTTTCTCTATCTTAAAAATGAAAAAGCTATAACCCATCCCATATGGGCATTTCCAGAGCAGTTGCCATTTCACTCATCAACAGTATAGTAGATGCAAATCTGCTCAAAGATGAAAAAAAATACTTTAGCTAGCACGTATATTTCTCACACTCACATCTATTGAATGTCAGCTCCATGTTATATTTATTTCAGTAAGAGGGATTTCTAAAATGTTCTTAAAGTTCTTTACCTTCTTAGATAACTTTTGAAGTTGAAGGAGTTTTTCTTCTCTGCTTGTAATTAAACAATGTTTTTATGGTTGTCAATGTAATTAATTTAGTTACATACCACATGGTGGTTGATTATGCCTCTTCAAATTTTCTGATGTCATGGAGAATGCAAAAAACATCTTTTGTGAATTGAGGGGAGGGGGACGTAGATATTACTAGAGCTGTTTACTCTAGTAATACTCTAATATTACAGAATATTGTTCACAGTCAAATTAACAGTTCACTTTTCTGTCTGCTTGAGGAAGGTCTGTAATTTATTCCCATGCCACACTGGAAGCCATTCTCTCCCAACTCTTTTATGCCAGAAGAACTCCTGGAAGATATCTCACTGGGTTGGACAAAGGATCCTTTTAGCTCAATATCAAATCCTCACCAGTGGCAGAAGTTATCACTACTGGATGCATACTCTGCATGTAGTTGTCACCACAGAGAGCATAGAAGCTTGAAGGCTGTGTACAACCTGTTCCCATCAAACTTAATACTACCCTCAGCTGCTGAACAAGAAATCAGAGGGCACCTATCTGACTTTGCCTCTTACAACCTATTCATGGGCCTGTTGTCCATGAAGTTGATCAAATGATTGCTGAACATGCTGATGCTACGTTCCTCCAAAATTTACTGTTGTAACAAGTTCCAGAAGATTTCTTATTGTTAGATAAGCCTTAAACATTTATGTTTAAAACCAATCTCCTATTAGTTTCCATTTTTACCAGAATTTTTACTAATTCTGGTTTTACTGTTACATTTTCAATCTATAAATCAATTTATGATTGCATAAATGTTAATCTTCTCCCTATCAAGCAAAAATACAGGCTAGGAGAAGAATGGTTTGAGAGCAGCCCTGAGGAGAAAGACCTTGGGATGTTGACTAATGAGAGCTCAACATGTACACTTGCAGCCTAGAAAGCCAGCTGTATCTTGGACCTCATCAGTGGAAACGTGGCCAGCAGGTAGAGGAAGGGGGTTCTCCTCCTCTACTCTGCTCTTGTTAGACTCCACCTGCAGACCCAGCATAGGAAGGATGCGGACCTATTGGAGCAAGTCCAGAGGAGGTCCATGAAGATCATCATAGAGCTGGAGCACCGGTTCTGTGAAGACAGTCTGGGAAAGTTGGGGCTATTCAGCCTGGAGAAGAGAAGAATACAGGGACATCTTACAGCAGCTGGAGAAGGACTTGTTACAAGAGCATGTAGTGATCAGACAAGTGGGAATGACTTTTGACAGGAGCAGGGTAGATTTACTATGAGGGTGGTGAAGCACGAGTGGCCCAAAGAAGCTGTGCATGCCCCATCGCAGGAAGTGTTCAAGGCCAGGTTGGATGGAACTTGGAGCAACCTGATCTAGTGGAAGGTGTCCCTGCCCATGGCAGGGGCTTGGAACTAGATGATCTTCTAGGTGTCTTTCAACCCAAATCATTTTATGATTCTATGATGATATTGTTTGTCCTCCCCTGAAATATCTCGAAACTCCTGTAACCGTTCTTGGACCAGAGCTGTTAACAATACTCAAGACATGTGCAAAACAAATTTTTATTTATAAGCAAAAAAACCCCAAAACTTTCTTTTCTTTTTTTTTTCTTTTTTTTCCCCTGAATACCCTTCCTGATTTTATCCAACATTTCTTTCGCTTTTTTTTTTGGCTGCTCAGCATACTGAACTAATGATTTCAACAAATTGCTAATGACAGCTCCAAGTTCTCTTTCCTGAATTGCAGTCGCCAGCTCTGACTTCAGTCTCATTTAGATATGACTTAGATACATGACTTTTTAATTTAATAAGCTTAAGTGAAGCTTACTTTCTATCATTTTGTTGAAATTCTACCTTATATCTCTTTGACAGACAGTATAGGTCAATTCCATGTACGTTTAATGAGAAAGTTGACTTGCATTCTTCTTTTGGATTAGATTTTGATGAGATTTTGTTTAAATGATGCAGCACATATATTTAAGATTTTTTTTTTTTTTAGCAGTCACTAATAAATACACTTTAAAATGAACAAACCATACCTAGCTAATTCTAAAAGAAGATACTTTAAATACTTTTCCTGTAGATGTAGTATAGAAGTCCTGGTTCTTCCTAATATCAATGCAGAAGCTTTCTTTAACTGTAGTCTTGTAATGCTCCTATTTCTTAGGAATAATTGGAGTCAGAGGAGTTGGAGGAACAACTTAATTTTTACTTAATGATAATACCACGTACAAGCCAGGCTCTGGACAAATTGCCCTTCCCACTTGTTATAGAGACTCTTACTAAATCTTCATAAAACATAAAAATGTTGCATATAACCCAAGAATTTCTGATGACTATGAACTCTTTAGACCTTTTCACACTAAGTATAGAGACTCATTTGTATCTGTGATCCCCTTTTCTCTTAAGTGATTAAAAATTTATCTAAAAAAACTGCTCTCAAACTTACAATATATTGCAAGTCAACCAAAACCAGGTTGTTCTATGTGCTTCAGTGTGTAAAAGGCACTATGACAGAGGCTGTCCAGTGACCAGTTCCTCTCTCCCTGGGGAGGATGTATTTTTCAGGACCTGTCAAGTATCACTTACTCACAGGACCCTACATCCAGAAATGCTTCAGCTGAAAGTTAATTTAGCAGGGATATAGGATACCTGCAATGAGAAACAGGATAATAAGTGGATCTAATCTTAGTTACTCCAAGTGTCTTACTTAGCTACTCCTAAGGTTAGGAACGTAGGCTGTCCGGGAATCGTTGCACTCCCTGCAAATCTGTCTCAACAGCAAATACCAGTGCTGCTTCTCAGTATGAACAGCCATTCCTCCTGGAATTGCCTTTGGACCAGAGGAAATAATAATTTTTTTATTTAGTTCTTCCTTACAAGATAGGTATGTTCTCAGATCCAGCAAATAAGCATAGATTTCTATCATTATCACTGGCAACTCTCTGGCTGAGGCTGCTTTGTTGTAATGAAAAGTTCTGCTTCTGTACGCTGAGATAAATCCAGAGCATCACACACAGTAAGATTCCTGAGAGCAGAATCTGATCCATACTTTCAATTACTTGGCATTTTTTTTCTAGTGGAGACATTACAACAACCCTCAGTATCAAATATGAGCATTCCATTTTTCTGAGTTTATTAATTAAAATCTCATTCAGCAGCTCCAACTACCTGTAAATTATTTTATAAATGAAGAAAATATTTCTAAATCGTTTGAATTCACTAAAAAGAAATTAATTAAATTTTAGAAGACAAGGGCATTGTATCTATGATGGTAGATGAAATCTTGGAAGCTGAGCCTGGAGCTCTCAGAAACATCATACAATGCTCTTCACAGAATCACAGAATCATAGAATACCAGGCTGGAAAGGGACTTCAAGGATGATCTGGTTCAACCATTCTTGGAAAAAGCACAGTCTAGACAAGATGGTCTAGTACCCTGTTCAGCCAAATCCTGGAAGTGTCCAACACTGGGGAATCCTCTGTTTCCCTGGGGAGAGTATTCCTATGGCTGATTGCTTTCCCTGTGAAAAAATGTCCTCTTCTGTCTAATCAGAATCTCCCCAGATGTAACTTAAGCCCATTAAACCCATGTAACTTACCCCAGATGTAACTTAAACCCATTACCATCTGTTCCATGTGACTTCTTGTAAAAAGGCAATATCCATCTTCTTTGTAGTCACCCTTTAAATAGCAGCACGTAGTGATCAGGTCTACCCTAACCCTTCTTTTCTAAAGGCTGAACAAACCCAGTTCTCTCAGCCTTTCCTCACATGTCAGGCTTCCCAGTCCTTTGGTCATCTTTGGGGTCCTTCTCTGGACCCTTTCCAAACACTTCTATTTTTGCACTGCGGGGACCAAAAGTGACCACATTATTCCAGGTGTGGTCTGACAAGTGCTAAGTAGAGTTGGATGATAACTTCTCTATCTCTGCTGGTGATGCCCTTGCTGATGCAGCCCAGCATCCCTTTGGAATGCTTTAATGCCGCAGCACACTGTTCACTCATATTGAGCTTGCTGGCCACAAGGACCCCTAGGTCTCTTTCCAAGGAGTCACTCCTCAGCTGGGTAGATCCCAGTCTGTGCTGCACTCCTAGGTGATGTTTTCCTAGGTGCACTTCTCCTTGCTGAACTTTGCAAGGTTCTTGTTGGCTCACTCTTCCAGCCTATCCGAGTCTCTCTGGAAGGTGGCTTTCCCTTCCAAAGTGTCCATTGGCAAACTTTAGAATAACCTTAGGTGGATCCCATGTGGCTCCATAGATTTGTGTGGGTCTACTTGGTGTAGCAGGTCGCTGATCATTTCCCCTGGGATTTTGGGGGTTTCATTCTGCTCTCTGTCTCTGTCTTTCAGCTTGGTAAACTGGATACCCTGAGAACCACTGGTCGTGCTATTAAAGACTGAGGCAAATGAGCCATTAAATAGTTCTACCTTTCCTTCATCCTTTTGCAATATGTTTCCCCCTACATTCAATATACATTCAATAGAGTCTGGAGATTCTCCTTAGCCCTCCATTTGTTGCTGATACATTTGTAATAACAATTTTTGTTGTCCTTAATGACAGTAGCCAGATTAAGTTCTAGCTGTGTTTTGACTCTTCTGGTTTTCCCCCTGTATAACCTCACAACATCCTTGTAGTCCTACTGAATTGCTTGCCTCTTCTTCCAAAGCTTATAAACTCTCTTTATTTCCTTGAGATCAAGCCAAAGCTCTCTGCTCCACCAGGCCGATTATCCTCCCCAACCAGTTCATCTTTGTCTTCTTTGCTAGGGTACACTTGATCCCATCTTGCCTGTCACTTTCTTGGGGCCATATCAATCCCTGGGTGACCTCACTTGTGACAAGTTGCCAGTTTGAAAAGGAGTGTTTGTCACCCGTCTCTCACCCCATCTACCACACAGACCCCTAGTCTAGACTACAATGCCTCAGTTTCTCCAGCAGGAGGCTGTGAGGAACTGTGTTGAAAGCCTTGACTTAATCGTACTGGATAAAAAAAACCTTTCTTAGAAGGAGATAATGGATCTGTTGTTGGTTTCGGAACAGTTCTTGGAGGCCGAGTGTCTTGAACTGTCACAAAATGTTGCATCCATCTTATCTATTAACAGCCTAGGGAAAACCATTTCAGAATGCAAAAAGTTTGAGACTGGAGTTCACTTCTCAGGGTTACAGCTTCTAATGGACTGACTGTCACTGATAAGAAAATGATGGAGGAGCACAATGTTCTTGCAATCTCATTAGCTGGATATATTGTGTGATGTTAAAGTTACCAACCTGCAGAATACTAACACACACCAGCTGCAAAAGAGTGAAGGAGAAAGCAATTTAAAGTTATACATGAAACTTTTATACTCTAGTTGTTTCTCTGAAATAACAGTTTGCAGGGCTTTTTTGTTTGGTTTTGTTTGCTTGCTTGTTCTGTATTCCATGCTTACCTCTTTTAAGACACAGTTTAGTTGTTGTTAGTGTTAATATACTACAAAAAAAAAGAAAAAAAACAACCTCAACAACAACCAATTGGGAAACCAACCAAACAAAAACCCAGCACCACAAAGAGAGAGTATTTCTTGGATATATTTTCTTGTTCCAAGGATGTTTTTTCCCACTTTTTTTCACTTTTTTTTGTCTGTTATGCCAAATATTTCAGGGATGCTGTTTTCTTTTTCAGAAAAGGATTTGAAAATACCCAATAATGTACAAATGAGGTTCACTCCTTACAATTGCTTGACCATCTAATACAGTTATTAGAATGTAAATGTGACATTTCTTACCTAGGGGAAAATCTAACCAAAGTGGCTGACCTTCAGTTATTTATACATTTGTAGCAAGCCCTCCAATGGTATTTTGAAATTGGATGTCATATGTATTGCTAAATATGATGTAGATACCCCTCCATACATCTTCAGGCCAATCAATAATTTTCCTCTCAATGTAAAACATTTTTGATGCAATAGAAACTCTCATTCATAAGTCTTTCAGAGACAACTCTGTAAAAGAAACATGGACTGAGAGAAAAGAAACAATGAAATATTTACAGATTTTCCTTCAAACTACTCAACCTGGGGTTGTATAAAATGGGCTAAACCAGATATTTTGGGTTGTCATACTTTGCAATTATTAGCTAATAACTGCCTGTGATAATCTTGTCCCTACACTAGCTTTAGTAGAGTTTTGTGACAGGTTTGTGTATGTTCTTAAAGACTTTGTTTCTATGGTCCTGTTGGATCCAGTTTCACGGGTAAGCTAAATTTCCTTAAGAGCCTGGAATCATATGACTCTGGCTGTTCCTTCTCTGATAGATGTCGTCTCCAACATACCTTTAATGAAAAATGCCCGTGTGCTAGAGATACTGTTCCAGCTACATCCTAGTGTTTTCCCAGCAGCAGGAGCTAATATGATCTCTCCATGTAGTTCAGGAATGACCCATGGGAACATGCTATAATTACGGGATGGCACTCAGGTTAGAAGCAGGTAGAGGGTTTTGTGTTCTTTGCTGGTAGTTGGGAACACAAAGTCACAATGAGGTATATAAACTTCTCTTGCCGTAGAGGGAAATCTACGTACATTTCAAAATGCATTGCTTGAGCAATCAGGGTAATCTGTACATTCAGGTCTCTGTGGGGTTCCTTGCATGGTCAAGTGCTGTTTTTAACCAAAGAATTTTAAAGACTCACCTGCATTTTGCAGGTGATTCATCAAAAGCTTTTAAGCATGTGGTGACAATCTTTTAAAAGTGTTGTAGTCCATTGTCTCTGGGGTCAGCTCAGATGTTTGTAAATACTAGTTTTGTTTTCCATGTATAACAAGCCAAATTGCACCCGTGCATGCTAATCTGCATGTCACTGAACTGTAAAGATGTTAACTTTTCTATAACACAGATGATTTTGATAAAGAAATAGGAAAATGCTGCACTCAAATTAGTGATATCAAGCATGAGGTTACACAAGAATGTATCAGAATACACAAATATTTCAAAGAATCATAGACTATTCCAAGTTGGAAGGGCCCCACAGAGATCATCGAAGTTCAACTCCTTGCCCTGCACAAGACAGCTTCAAGAATCTCACTATGTTCCTGACAAAGTTGTCCATACTCTTGTCAGGCTTGGTGCTGTGACCATTTCCCCAGGGATCCAGTTCAGTGCCTTCTTCAAGTTCCCTCTGGGTGAAGATCTTTTTCTAATATCCAACCTAAATCTCCCCTGGCACAGCTCCAGGGCATTCCCTCAGGTCCTGTCCCTGGCCACCACAGAGAAGAGATCAGTGTCTGCCCCTCCTCTTCCCCTCACCAGGAAGTTGTAGACTGTGATGAGGTCTCACCTCAGTCTCCTCCAGGCTGAACAGACCAAGTGATCTCAGCCATCCCTCACATGGCTTCCTCTCCAGACTCTTCACCACCCTCATAGCCCTACCTTGGACTGTCTCCAATAGCTTTATATCTTCCTTATATTGTGGTGTCCAAAGCTACACACAGTACTCAAGATAAGGCTGCACCAGCTCAAAGTGGGAAAATCACCTCCTGTTTCCTTCCTTTACAGTTAATGAAAGAGCTATGGAGTCACAATTTAATTTTCCCATTTATTCTCATATGCTTCACTGTACATTCTACATCAATGCCAACAAGGGACTCTAAAGCTTAGCTTTCTAGAATAAAATTTCTCTACCCTTTGATTTAGAGTGGGGTGACAATCTAATTTTGTTTTCTAGAATATTCTTTGCAATATCTGGAACTTTTGCCACCAAACCCATCACACTGAACTAAAAACAACCACCCTGCTCTAGTATAGTGTTTCTGCTGGTATTTCTAAGGTAGTAAATAAGGAGTCATTAGAATAATTTGCAATTATCTGATGACAGAATTACCAGCAGAAGATAGGTCTTCAAAATACTGCTTGTATTTTTTTGTTTGGTTGGGTCTGTTTTATAGCCAAGTAGACAGTGAGATGGATTACTGTTCTCTGTAGAAACAAAATAAAATCATAGGTCTCTTAGTTACATGAACGTCACAAAAATCTTACCAAGTCTATGAGAATTTTCAAATGACTCTTTTCCTCTTGAACTAGAGAAAATCCAGTTCCTTAATGGTCGCCGTAAAGAAATAGGTAAAACTTAGGAAGCTTTCCATACCTGTAACACCACCCTCTTCTCCCTGCAGATCATTTGGTTGTCTCATGCAGCTCACTGCATATTTATGGAAATGTCATGGCACGCTTGCCTCTCTCATTCAACAGAGGACAGGAGGAAGGGTATTTCTGACAGAAACTAGAATCTCAAGCTTTAGGTATACAACAGAAGTAAAGAGCTGGAGAAGAAGAAGCTAATATTTTCAAAACTGATGATTTTTTGTTGTTGTTGCTGTTGTTGTTGTTGTCGTTGTTAACTATGTTCATAATTCAGCACCTAGTTTAGGGAAGGTGTCCATGATGTCCTATACAGAATGAAAATGCGGTGAGCTTGAGCAGGGTTTGAGCTAAACAGAATCAAATATATTAAGTCTTCTGGAGGTAAAGCTAATATGCAAAAGATGTTTACTCTGGATCATTTGTGTGATTTCATTGTAAACCTTAATGCTTCCTTTGAATACTTTGAAAAGTTACCAAATTTCCTGAATTCTTCCTTCTTCTGAACTTGCCTTTCTGCTTTCCTCTTTCAACAGAATTTGATTTAAGGTTTTCAAGGGCACATTCACTCTTTTCTTTGAAATGAAGCCGAAGTTCTTAAAGTCTCTAGTGAGAGAATATATTAGAGAGAGTGGGAAAGAGTAAGAGTTTTCCGATATTCTAATCAGAAAGAGCTATAAACCATTCCCCAAATGCACACTTCAAATGAAAAATTTAATTTGAGTTTTAAATTTGAAAAATGCTGACAACTCATATTCTTAGGATTCGACATTTGTATATGAGCTCTTGTTTGTTTGTTTGTTTGTTTGTCTGTTTAAAGGAGCTTTGAAACCCTTGTGGGATTAAGATGAAATTCCTGATCTGAATGTTAATTGGAACTGGTCACCGCATTTTTGTGGAGTAAAAATCCGAGCTCAAGCATGTGATTAAATATTTCAGCCTTACAATTGAATCTCTGGATGGCCATAAATACATTTTGAAATTAAACCCTAGATTGATGATAGAAAGCGATTTACACCTGTCACATGTGATTGGACTTTTATGAGATAATTTTTTCTCTCGCTTTTGAAGTATTCTCTCTCTTGAGTGCTTATTATCCTTTTTCTTGGCTATTTTTGTCATGTAAAATCATTTAAATCAGAAAGACATGATTGGTTATGCTGGAAAATGTAACAAAGTTCAGTGTCATATTTTAGTACATGGTAGATGTCGTTTAGGGAGAAACGTATGAAAGAGTATTTCTGTGAAACTTGTTCTTTCAAGCATTTTTTGTTTTGCTCTTTGTATTCCAGTTTGGTTACATTTTTGAAAATATCCCTTATGTCATTAAAAAAGGGAACTCAGAAATGCTCTGAGATTTTTTTGCGGGAAGTACAGCTGCAATTTCAATTTCTCATTTAGCCCATATTTTTTTCTACAGTTTTGTTAATCAGTTCTTCCCTTGACAGAGAGGGGAATAAATTCATCCATTACATAATTTCAAATTTTTGTAAGAGCTTACTGTATGCGTAAAGAATAACCTATATATGACTATTCTAGTTTTTAATCTCTTAGCTAGACTGTTGTGTCTTCTTGGTATTGTAGGTCCTTGCCAGGTACTGGAATACCCAGCACATTCTGACACTTGGGTTTCCATCATGGCAGGTATTTTATATGCTGCATGAAGTGTTGTTGCAAGCTCTTGCTGCTTATGAGACCTCATGTCACCAGGAACAAAACAGCCCCTGGCAGATACCAGTGATGAACTGATTCCTTGCCTCTTTACTCAGCTCATCTTTCACTTGCAAGAAAAGTGGAATTATCCCAGCTGTTTGCTGCTCTCCAAGTCACAGTGACCTAATTGACTAGGATTGCGGTGAAGAAATGTCATCAGTGAGTTGTTTATTGCCTTTAAAACCTCCTTTTTGTAAACCCGCAAAATATTCAGGAATAAAGAAATATATATTGTAGTTTCATCTGAGGGACAAACAAAATTTTAACCTTCCATCTACATGCTTGAGACACATTACGTTGTTGTTAGTAGGGCTAAAAAAAATCCATTTTTAGGCTAGTGTTAATTATCCCTAGGCAAATACCAGTAAGAGCACCTTCATATAACACGATTATTAAAAGTTGATTTTTAATTAAGAGATATTTGCAATATAAAAGGAGCTTTCATCTGTGTAGAAAGGATACTTAAAAATATTTTAATTTCTACTTTTTACACTGTTCCATTTTTAAATTATTGTATTTTCTTTTACAGTGAATTTTTGCAGTATATAGTATTCAGGAGGTACTTTTTTATGACATCTTTTTAATAGTTACTATTGTGAAAACTGGGCACTCTGACCCTAATTAACATTATATGCTATTTTTCACTACCTGAAGGGACCAGCTAAATTTTCCTTGCTGATCATAATCAAAAGCCTGTTTGTTTAGCAATCATTATTATAATAAAAAGAGAGCGAGTGAGAAGGAGGGAGAGACTATTTATTTAGGTGTCTGTGCCCATACCACAGAGAGGTCTGCTTTCAAAGCAGAAAGAAAAATTCTCTCAGCTCCCAGTGATGTTAATGGAAGTTCCCTGACTAAATCCCTGGACATCCCTTTGAAAACATACCCCTAATGTAGATAAAAGTGTAGGTTTCTTCTTTATTTCAGCAAAGAGAAAGTCTGGGCAGATTTCTTTTGCCCCTCCTCTCATTCTGATACACTATCTTAGGTGGGCTTTGTGAAAGATCTGCTGAGAGACATATCTGCACTCTTACTTACAAAAACAATTCTCTTTTTTTCAGAAATAAAAGCTGGCTTCATCAGCTTTTGTGGGTTTTTTTGGTTTTTTGTTTTACTTTTTAATTTTTTTTATTTTAGTGCTAGTAGGTTCTCTTTTCTTCTTGCCTTGAAGAAGATATCTACAAGAGAGAGGTGAAACTGTGATATAAATTGCTGTCATGCTTGGGGGAAGGGAAATCAGCCAGTTTGGACCTTGGAGGCTCCAAAAGGGAACACTCCAGGGCAAAAATTTTGCTGTCTTTATTGTTCACTTGCAGAAAATGTCTTCAGTAGGTTGCTGAAATGAAGCAGGGCTGGAGAGGTTGCTCTTCATAACTTGTTGGGGTAATCTGCAGTGTTAATTCCTGCATAAGGGGAAGAGCAGGCCACCCACTGGGATGGGCTTCTGAGGAAATGCTGGGTCAGAAGCCAAATCCACAACCAGAAAAGGCTTACTTTTCCTGTTACAAAATAGGACCATTTGAAAATAAGATTGCACAAGAAAGTTGAAACGGGTTTTCACTAGTGACTCAATTTATACTCTGTTTTCCACTCAAGAAGGATTTTTAAAATATCGGGCCATTGTTCTTTTCATTTGTTTAACAAGGCTGTATAATTTCCTTTCTGGCATCAAATTCGCTTCTTGTTATAATAAATTTATTAAATTACATTAATATTTTATACAAATATTCATATTTTATATGTGTAAAGCAGTTGTTTTAATGTTTTTGTTTTCTTTTTAAGAACACATCTTAAAATTTCAGCTTTAAACTCAATCTTGGAGCCAAGCTAACCTTCCAAATGCCAAATTTTTCCTGGAGAGGTAATTCTGATGTTTGGGCTAGCTCTGCTCTCTGTGATGGAGGTTTGACTATCTGTGCCAAGAGAGTAAAGTTCTAGCATTTATAGAATAATTGATTATCTCAGCTAAGAAGTCAGAAAATGTGTAATGATTATGAGCGCCAGGAAGGAAAACAAACCCAAAACATTATTTTCCTTAAAATTAACAAAACCATGCATTTTTAATGTCATAAAGCTTTAGAAGAGCTACATTTTCGTAAGATAAGAGATTTGATTCTGTTTACATCTCATGGTTAATTCAGAAAGACTGAAATATTACAGAGGAGTTGTAATTATTTTCTTTTTTTTTTATATTCAGAGTTAACTTCACAGTAGAAGGAATATGGAGACTATATGTTCAATTTGACTTATAATTTACTGTAAAACAAAGCTCATGTATTTAAGATAAACTAGGATTGAATATATACAAATAAGTATATGTATAATATCTCATTTCTTTTTTATGTCAATATTGTGTGGAGGTGGAAACCTTACTTTCATGAGAAGCTGGAGATAGCTGGGTACAAAAGGCAGCATTTACAGCCACTTTCTCATTTATGCTTAGATTTTACACAAAACAGCCTGTACCTTCCACAGATCACCACTGTAATGGAAATGTCTTTTTTCTTTGTTTTAATTCATTTCCCCTTCATTAAAAAGAACATGATCTACTCTTCAAAGTGAAGACTTATATTCATTTTCTTTCTAGTGATAGCATGTTTGCCACTCGAACTTAGTTGCAGATCATCACCCAGATATGTCAAACTACTGAAGATTTGCATTTTTTAAATTATGGAAACTGTTCTTGATGAAAAAATAGTCACTACACGGTTTAAGAAGCAATTTTCCATTAGAAACCCTGTACTGTTTTCTATCAGTTTTAAAGAGTTCCTTGATCATTTACAGTATTCATAAAAATCATATTTAAAAACTGTAGACAGTAAGCCTATTTGTCACAAATGTTCCAAAATTGCTCTCAAAATATTTAAAGAATGTTAAATCAGTATATTAATATTAAATATAAAAAGAAGGCACCCAACAATACTTCAGAGCTCTGATTCCAGCTATTGGACAGTCCATCTATGTTCCAACCTGCAAGAAGCTGAGTCCTCACAGTCCTTTCTTCCCTCCTCCTGCTCTCTACTTTCCACTAGATGCAGCCAAAGCATCTTAACTTTATTAACTCTGATCACATGAAACTACAGCTGACTATAAGCTATCAAACATTTACACAGAGATAAATGACACGTAACTAATGACATATGCTAACTTGAAAAATCTGCATCCTCCAAAGGCATTAAAAGGCATTTTAAGTCATAATAAATTCCACGTATCTTAGTGGACCATAAGTATTCACTCAGGTTAAGGAGAGATGGTGAATCAAAAGCATTCTCAAAGGCAGTTTAGATCCTGTCAAACAGTATTTTTTCACTGACTTCAAGCATTTTTTCCAGTATGCTAACTTTTCAGTAATTTTGCAAGGAGGAAAGTGTTCTTCAGACTTATATTTTACTTTTGTTCTCTGGTAAACAATGATGAGTCAGTCTGATTAACTAAAAGAGATAGCCCAACATTTACGGCCTTTATCCCTAAGTATAAATATGCCCACTTTTCATTTATGGAAAACTTCTTTCTATTGTTTTGATTGGCTTTTCTTAAGCTGCAACTCAACATACTGTGTGAGTAGTGCGTAAAAACCTAAGCCCCTGTTTTCAATTCACTGAATTTTTTATCAATTTTTCTTGAAATTCCTCTGAGAACTACGAACTTTTCAAAATGCATAAGTATTAACATTCTAAGCCTTCTAGCACCAGAAACAGTGACAGTCTTTACCTCCCTCCCCCATCTTTGATGTTACAAAACATTGCCTAAAATGATAATGCAGTCACCACTAATAACAGAACCTTGTTTTCTTAACACCTCCTGCAACTGCAGGTCAATGACTGACAGAATAAGGTTACGAACCATGCCTTCTCAATACACAGCGCTGCCAGGACCTGACTGCAATCACTGGTAACGACAGACTCTAACACCTGCAATCTTGTCAGGTGGCAGAAATGCCACACCAAAGAACCCGTCTTGTCACCATCCCTGCAAATAAATGTGAAAGGAGAAATCAGACCCTTCTCTGTTCCACTTTTTACGGGAGGAGTGAGAATTTCCTTCTCAAGCTGTCAGTCCAGCTTTTATTACATTGCTTTTCAATTCTTTTGGTTAATGTAAAGGTATAAGTGAAACCCACTTTTTTTATGTAGGCAAAAGTTGAAGTGTTTGGATCTAATTTGTCGATTCTACCTCAAGAAATAGTTGCCCTTGAAACCAAAATTAGTGAATCTCTGTACATTTACAGCTTAAATACTTCTCAATTAATCAGTCACCTCCACTTCAGGACCTTGGGCTTATTTTGTTACATAGCATTTTCCTGGTTTTCCCTTCTCCTCTTTATATCTTATTTGAATATTTAATGCTTAAATTTGAGAAGCAATCACAAAAAAACCCAAAAAACAAAAAAAAAAACCAAAAAAAACCCCCACCTCCCTTTGAAGGACATATAGAGATAAATTAATAGAACAGCATTGTTCAAGGAGTACAAAGAAGTAGTCTGTCCCCTATTATTTTGGTTTTTATTTGCTATAATAGAATATTATTTTCTCAGCATAAGTAAATTATCTCTATCTTCCTCAGTTTCTGACTTACAATTAACTCCTTGCAATTTCATGCAGATACAAATTTCTAAATTATCTACCTTATTTGTATAATGGGAGTAAATTTGTACTACAGGGTTTCTTCTCTGCATGCTGCTCTATTTCCCACAGGATTTTTAATTTTATTATTTTTTTTAAATTCCAACCTTTTAAATACATACAACAGACCTAGCTAAATCAAAAAGAGTCTTTGCACAAAGTACTGCCACTCAACTCACTGGAAACCTTGTAGGTCCTTTCATAAATCTACATTGCAGCAGGTTTTTTGTCAGTACTTCAGATCTTTGGAAAACATTTCTCTTGAAACTTTGCCTTACCTTTTGCACTAAGGACAAATGGTACCATTAAGGACACGTGGTATTACAAAAATGGTACATGGAACTGAGCAGGATCATTATGAAAGACAGCTTAATACGTACCCTCTGTCCTACAACAGTGGTGGTTTGGTCTCTTGCATGGTTAGCCCTGCAATTTTCCTTTATGTCCTCAAGTGACTTGAAATTCTAGAATGACTGCCATTCTTACAGAACACAGGCACAAAGTAGTCCCTATCTGAAATAATGAAATTGAAGGAACATTTTTTTTACAATAATGCTGTTTACAAGCAGATTTTAGAGCTATACCAGCTAATTTAAAACTAAATTAGTCATTAGTTGCAGTGAATGTGAGTAAATACCTCTCTTCCTTTTTCTGTATCTCTTCCGTTTCTTATATGTGACCAATTTTTGTCATGAATAATGAACATCTCATTAAATTTTACTAGAGTTTCACTTGTTGAGAGAAAAATGGAGTGGTGGGGGAGGAGAAAGAAACTTTATTCATAAATTTCAAACCTGTTATTTTTGAACTTCCATAAGAAATCCACAGAGAGGAATCTAATGGTTTTTCATTGTGCTGGATTGTATAATTTTTTTCAGTGTTTTCCATTTAAAAATAGACAGTACCAGATATGCTACACATTTAGACATTTGTGTTTCACTTACTAAAATCTTGTCAGTATCTACTTTCTGATTTGCCAGGCTTTTGATTTCATGTAGAAGGTCACACATTTAGGTGAATATGGTGGCTGCTCACAGATGAGTCCGTGGGATGTACTCGTTATCTGCTTATTTCTCTGTAGCTGGCTCTTTTTTTTTTTCCCTGAAAGTCTTGTAAGAAGTATTCAGTGAGATTTTTACTGATAATATTATCTGGAGTCTAAATGGATACTTGGTTGCATCAGCACCAGAAAGGCCAGGTGTCCACATGATTATTCTATGTTCTTGTGCTGTAAGCATCAACAGCTCTGCTTTGCTTTTCCCAGTTATGTAATTAGCTTCTGTAAGTGGAGCACATCTTTTTTGAAAACAACAGTGCAGGACCCTTAAGCAGGACCTTAAGACTTATTGTCGCCTCTTCCACTCTTTCCCTTCATTTAAATTCTCATAATGTTAGGACTATTGTATTTTATGCCTACATTTCATAATGTAGTTTTTCATGTCTTTGACATTTTATACTCTGACTTTCAAGTGGTTGTATTATTGATTGTTCAGGTCTTTCTTAGTAATATTACCAGAACAAAAAATTCTCAAGCTGAATTCTAATATTTTCAACAACTCATTTCCCCATCCAAAGAGAAAGACTTCTCTTCTTGCTGCCATCTTAGGTTTTTATATCATAAAATATTTAAATGGCAGTGTAAGGAACTAATAGCTTCCCTGACTTGTAATCTGTTCAATCAAACAGAAGGAGCATTTCAATGGTAAAATAATGTTTTTCTTCAGAATCTCAGACCTTTATTCATTTAATTTCTGAAACAATTTATTGCAAAATTCCATGTCTCTGATGACTTCTACAGCACATCTTCTTCCCTTCACAAAAATGCTTCTATTTTCTTCAACTTTTATCTGGAATATTTTCTACCTTCATGACGGGAATATTTTCCTTATTTAGTTGAACATTTTTTTTTGCTTTATGTGAGTATATTATGGACCTCACTGACACTCAGTAGAATATCTTTAATTAAAATTACTAACTTTTCTGAATCATAATTAGTTTTCAGTGACCCTAAATCATGTGTCGTTTTAAAAATAGCTCTCATGAACACTGCCGCAAATCCTTCAAACCTGTGTTTGAGGTACTTCATAAAAAGGTTAGTTTCTCTTCACTCTGAATGGCTGGTTTTATTCTGATTGACTGCACTAACAGTTACGCTTTTGGATCAAGCATGCAATTTCTTTAGGCATGGCTGCTTCCCTCATTACCTAGGACACAGTGTCTTAGTACGGGGCAAACCAATGTGCAAACCCAGGTTAGCTAGGGAAAAGCTGTTGTGGATGTCCTGATCTAGAGGTAGACTAAATGTACTCGAAGAACAAAGAACAGAGAATGTCTGCAGAGAATTCCACACATGAAAACTCTATATGCAGTAAAAATTTTCCACCATGATGATGATAATTTTTCTACAGTTTTACAAGGCATATGTGGTACATGATATAAATAATTCCTTATTTTTCAAAAATAGGTAAAACAAATCAAATGACTAAATTAACATTTCATTTTTTATTTTTCAACAGAATAGAAAGAAAAATAAAAAATTTGAGCTATGCTAATGAGATATTGCTAGAAAAAAAGAAAAAAAGATGTTGTAACTAAGTACTAAAACAGAAATGCTTTGGGAAATAAACCAGACTGATTTCATTAATGATGAAACAGGTACAACTGCTAATTTGGTGAAATGGTGGCAGCTTTTATAGGTACTATTTGTTTAATCACCTGGATATTGTTTCAGCATTTCTCAGTGGACAACTCTTAGCAAAAATCCTTACTTGGCTATACGTAATTGTGTGAAAGTAGAATAGTTGTAAGCAAATTCCTTTTATAACTTTCAAAAGAGTTAGAGTTCTTGTGTAATGTGAACCTGAGGTCTGTGTGGGGCGGTGGCGCTGGTGGTAGACATTGTTAAACAAACAAAAAGGGTAAGAAATTGAAGGAACCTGCCAAAGCATATGTTTGTTGTTCATCTTCTTGCTCCTGTCTGTCTTATTATTCCCTTGATATTACACTGACAAATCAAGAAGAGAACAGTATCTCCTAGAAACAGAAAAAACCCTTAAACTGATGAGTAATTACTGAGAAGAATGCAAAGCAGAATTGAAGAAATAGTCTTCTGAGAAGTAAAAGCATCAACCTGATTTTTCTCTAGTATGAAGTTGCTTTCTTTCATCTGTTGTTTATACCATGTTCCTGGTAATATGCCTTTTGCTGGAAATCCTTCTTACATTTATCAGCTACTCAGGTTTTCCAATACCGTGTTTCAATTTTCCTTTTATTATTGAACACTAGATCTACCCTGTCAAAATGATTTCTTTTATTGATTATTCCAACTCTAATTATAGCATGGGACACATGAATTTATTCTATTAAGACTAACTTCAAATAATATCTTCTGTATTCTCTGGAACCATAGATTTTTGTTCATCTATAGGCATTAATAACAATTACAGGTTTTTATTGACTAATCTCTCCTTTTTTACAGTAGAAAACAAATATGTATTGGTTTGGGGATTAGTTTTTTCTAAAACCAATCTATTTAAAGAGCCTGTACAGCTGCAAGATCAAGTTTAAATTATTAGTCAGGGGACATCTATTTTTCAAATCAAATATATTACTGAATGCCTATAAGTAAATAATGAATACAAGTTTGCCTAATTAATTATTCTTTTCTCTTCCTTTAAATTCTTTTTCCTATTATCTTCATACTTACAGGTTCCACAAAAAAAGTATTCCAGGTAGAAAAAATTCTCTAAATGCTTATCGCAAATTATAGCTTATTCCAATAGATTAATTTATTGCAACCAAACAAAAGAGTTTATTAAATATTAATCTTCTTCTATCTGCACTGATAGTAGTGATTTAAGTTTGGCTATAGTATAATCAATTACAGTGAAACATGCTGCGAGAAAGTGAGCCTAGCACATTAATTTAATCTATTTTAGCTACTCCTGCTGTCTCTGAAATCATTTCTATGGTTACGAGGCATTTGTCAAAGATTTCTAAAAGAAAACATTCTGTGCTGCTGACTCTTCTCTAAATAAGGCTAGCATTTTATTATTCTCTCTTGAAATACCTAGTTTGGGATTTCTGTATCTCAGAACATTTCTCCCTGAGCAGAAGAGAATTAAAACATTGTCATCTATTGACATTTTCTATAGACAAAATGCATGGTAGCTGCTTGTAAAACAGATACAAGAAACATGCAAATGTTTATAAGTAGCTAGGAAAACTTGACATGTCTCATCTGAGATATCAAAGTACTCAGTTTCTTTTCACCCTTTCGGAAGACATGCTGACAGAATCCACCACGGGTTTTAGAGCTGTAAGACTTTAGTTGTAGGCTGACATGAATACAAGTTAATACCTATAATATCAAGAAGGCAGGAAGGAAAGGACTGTAACTGTAATCTCTTAAATATGAACCTATACCAACTTTGATCCTGAATTTGATATAGCTCATGTATGGTCCCAAGTGGTAGAAACTTTTAAGAGGAAGATTCAGCTCTCAATACTTGAATGCAGCTGGCATCACCCTTATAGGATATAGATTGGTTTTGGGAGAAATACATTCTTTTCAATCATCTTTTGAGAGAAAATAATACAAGCTGCTCTGAGATTTCAATATGAATTATCTTTAGAGCTTGAAAATAGGCCACGACTACAGCCTACTTTTATGTCGTATAAATTTGCACTGCTACCCAAAGGCGCAAACTCTGCCTCTTTCTTTTATTTCCTTCCTTATTCCAGAACAAGAGTTCATGATTATCCATGTCTAGCTGGTTCTAAAGCCTTAGACTCCATGTTAAAAAGTGTGTAGCAGTCACCCTCACTGACATCCACACTGGAATGTGGCTCTTTTTTCCTTTATTTATAGAAACATTGAAATTCCATTCTGAAAAGGAGCGTCTCTGCTGGCCATTCAATACTAAATAAATAGAATTTATTTTTCTTTGTGAAGAAGGCTCATTTGATTATATATATATTTATACACACACACACACACATATGTATACATATATTTATTTATTTATCACAGAAGATTGCCAAGATTTTAATTTACTGGCATGATGGCAATGCTCAGAAATCCAATCTGTGATGAATTCTGGAAATAAGAATTTTGAATTCTTTCAAATAAGAAATCATAGCATAAACTACCTCAGAAGTTACCTCTGGACCACCTAATCTATCATCTGTTCAAAGTAGTGCTAACTTCAAAGTTAGCTTGGATTATTGAAGACTGTCCTCAGTTGAAATACAAAAAGCTTCAAGAGCTGAGATTTCGTGGTCTTTCTGGGCTCTTGTCCCAGTCCTTAAACACTTCCATGGTGTCTAATTTTTGGCTTGTTGCGGTTTGTCTTGTTGACCCTTACTGGATTCCAGGTGCTTAAGAAAGATGCTCTATCAGCTGGACAGGGGAGAAAAACTGTAATGAAAAGCTGTAATGAAAACTCATGGGTCAAGTAAAGGGCAAGGAGAGATCCCTCACCAGTTGCTGTCATGGGCAAAACAAAGTGCCTTTCTAAAACTATCTGAAAGGAGTTTGCAGGGAGGTGCAGGTCCATTATGTCTTTCTAGTAACAAGTGCTAGAATAAGAGGAAATGACCTCAAGTGGTTCCAGAGGAGGTTTAGATTGGATATTATGAAGGATATTTACCAAAGGTGTTGTCTAGCATTGGAACAGGGTAGCCAGGGAAGTGGTGCAGTCACCACCCCTGGAGGTAATGAAAAAACATTTAGATGGGTCACTTAGGGACATGGCTTAGTGATGGACTTGACAGGGCTGGATTAACGATTGGACTTGAGGATCTTAAAGGTCCTTTCCAACCTGAATGATTCTATGAGTCTATGAATTAGGACAAAAATATTTTAAGTTATTGCCAGTCAAGCCAGAGTAGGACAATGAGAAATAAAACTAAATCTTCCCCTCACCCCCCTTTCATCCCAGGCTCAACTTTATTCCGAATTATTTATATTCTTCCTCTGAGAGGTGCAGTGAGATGGGAAATGGTGGTTGGGGTCAGGTCACCAACTATTATCTCTGGTGCTCCTTCCTCTTCATGGGAAGAACCCTCACAATCTTCCCCTGCTCCAGCATGGGGTGCCTTCCATTGGAAACAGCCCCCCACAGACTTCTCCAACAGTTGGTCCTTCCCATGGGCTGCAGTTCATCATGAACTGTTCCAGTGTGGGGCACTTCCATGATGTGCAGTCCTTCAGGCATGGCATGCTTCAGTGTGAGTCTCCTGCAGGGTCACAAGACCTGCCAGGAAACCTGCTCCCGCATGGATTCCTCTTTCTAAAGGGCCACAGGTTCTGCCAGGACCCTGCTCCAGCACAGGCTTGCCACAAGGTCACTCCTTCCTTCAGGCATCCACTTGCTCCAATGTGGGGTCCTCAATGGGCTGCAGGTGGATCTCTGCTCCACCATGGACCTCCATGGGCTGCAGGGGCACAGCTGCTTCACCGTGGTCTGCACCACGGGCTGCAGGGGAATCTGAGCTCTGGTGCTTGGATCACCTCCTGCCACTTCTGCACTTACTTTGATGTCTGCAGTGCTTTTTTTCTCACATACTTCTCTCTTCAGATGCAGTTTGTTGCCCAGATTTGTTTTCCCTTCTTACATGCGCCATCACAGAGGCACCACCACTGACAATGGCTGATTTGACCTTGGCCAGCAGTGGGTCCAACCTGGAGCCACTGGCATTGCCTCCATTGTACACAGGGGCAGCCTCAGGCAGCCCCCCACAGAAGTCACCCCTGTATTCCCCCCGCCACCGAAACCCTCCATGCAAATCCAATACATAAATCTCATTTCAATTTGCTGTTTACAACTGATATCTGAAGTCTGTTGCTTTCTTCTTTATGGCAGCTCATTACAGTAGTTGATTGTAGCAAGCCAGTGCTCTCCTGCCTAGTCACATCACCTCTGCACTAAACAAATCCATTTCCCTTTTCCTCTCCTCATCTATCAGGTGCTCCATTCCTCTAACCGTCTCAGCAGTATAGTGCTAATGAGTACATCACTGTAAAGTAAAGGTGATCAAAGAAGGAAGAGAAAACTTAAAAATAAACAAAGTGATCAAGGCAGCTCTAGGCACATGTATCTGTTTGCAATGAAGAACTACTAATGTAGTATTTTTCTGAGAAAAAAAAGGGTCAGTCACTTCAAATCTTTTTCTGTAGGCAATCAGCAATGAAGAAATTAGGCATCAACTCCCAGATTCTGGGCAGCATGCTCTCTCCCCTTCCCTGAAATGTGTTGAACCCTCGATTTTGATATAAAGAACTCACTCTTTTCTCAAAGAAATCTATATGGAGCTCAAATTCCTTGAAAGATTAGAAAATTAGAGTAATGATTTTCCTAATTGTGGTGTGGTTATAGATTGCAGTAACTGCATTTCAAAATAGAACTAGAACTGTTTCATCTGCTTCTTAAATTTCAAATGCACAGTTTGCAGGAAAGGAGCAATGGCAGAAAAATAAGAAACTGATGAGGATGAAAGTAAACCCTTCCAATAGAGGTGATTTACAAAATAAAACTTTCTTCTTCTCACTGTGCAAATTCAGACTTTCATAACAAAAAAACAAAAGCCCAAACCAGCCCTCTCAATGCCATGTCTCATGAAACAAGCATGAAATGTACCTTCCACATGTTAACTGGCCTACTGCCTAGATTTGTGTTTGCTCTGGAGATGTAAATGCAAATTAAATTTTTAATGAAAGTTAATTATTTCTTTGCATTATGCACACAGACCTATGGCTTTGTTTTGAGATCAGATGACAGCAAGCCAATGAATAACAAAATCTCAAGAACGGCAAAGAAAACTGTAGCCTCTTTATAAAATGGAGGTTTTAAACGCTCCGTTTAATGTTAGTAAAATAGTTTCATGGAACACGTGAAATATGGAAAAGGATATTAATTCCTCAAAGAAAGCTTGCAACAATGGAAATACTATCTTCACTTTATATTAAATTTTTTTGAAATGTACGGATTCGTGCTTACTAATTGAAAGTGAATGCACATAGCCCAAGAAGAGGTAAGCCATGACTTACTCTTCAACTCTGCTGCATTATTCCGTATGATGAATGTATTATTAAAAGGCAATAGGAACCACCACTCCGACACTGCAGCAGCCACTGCAGAAATTACTGTCTTGGCCATATTTTTGTTCTATCCTTTTTAGTTTAATTTTAAAGGCAGTTTTCCAGGGGAATGGTTATGATTAAGAGTTTCCATAGAGGCAAATGTTTCAAAACCCAGCCAAACCATTAAGCTACAGATTTTCGCATAAGTGGGATCTAAATTTGTTCATCCTGGTTATTCAGAGACTAAAATTAATAATCATAGATTGAGGATTAAGAATTTGTTGGGATTTTCACACTTTATTGCAAATATAGGTCTACTCCTATTTGTGTGAATAGGACATATACTGGACATCTCTGGCAGTGAAATATAGGAAATTAAATGTCAAACACTTTGGAAAATAGTATAAAGTACATTTCATTTAACATTTTTCTTATTTGTGTGTTTGAATGTATTATAAACAAATCACAAAAGGTAGGCCCTGCATATTTTCATCTAGAAAGATCCTGGTTCAGTGCAAGGGGAATTTTGCTTGCGAAATTAAATCAGACATCAACTCTCAGTTCTCCAAAATAAATCTAGTTATTTAAATCTCTGTGAAAATAAAGATACTTTTTTTTTGGAAGTAAACAGAACTGTATAACATGCAGCATAGTAAGCTGGAATTCTATGGTGGAGTAGAACTTTTTTCCTAGATACCTAGATTATCTACTGTTTTATGATTTTAACACCTTTCTCTTTCAGTAAACAGTTACACTTACGAAAACACACAATCACATTGAATGCTTCACCACAGTACATTGATCACAGAACAGATTATTTCCTTCTCTCTGGTCACTGGCAGTGAAATGCAAGCTGAATGGCAAAACAAACCACTGCTTTTACCAGTTTCCAGGTGCTGCACCAGATAGTCTGAGGTTGCTGGTCCTCAACTACCCTGTTTTTTAGCAATTCCCTACTTTCTACATCAGTTGGTCTTTTTTTTTTTCCTCTTCTTTTGGTCACTGAATCACTTATAAAGTAATTTGATGTTTGAGAACTGATGGAGAACCCATGGGTGTCACCTAAAGCTTTTTGCATTGGCCCCAGTAAGGTATTGAATACCTATATGTACTGACCCATGAATTATCATGAATTCCTTAAAAGATCCTGGCAAAATATATTTTCTTTCAGTCAGAATGCAATCTTCAAAGAAGATGTAATTTTCTGTCAGTTTAATGTAAAATGTTCTGCATTTTTTCAACAAAAATGCAGAAATTCACTCATAGGACTTGACCCGAATGCAGATAGGAATCTAGATTTAGGATTACTAATTGTTTTATGACTCAAAACTCAAAATGAAAACACTGCAAAAACAAGTTGGGATTTTTTTTGGTTTGATTTGGTTTTGAGTTTTTTGCGTTTTTCCTGTGGCATTTATACACTGTGAGAAATAAACAGCTGGGGTAAGCAGCAGGCTTTTCAATATGTTTTATTTATTTATACACAGAACTTTAAGCATATGTCATATTGACGGCATTTACATCATAATATATGTTGTTCCCTATAGCTGTGCAAATTCATCAAAATTGTCTGAATATCTACTGAATGTTAAGAGAGGAACAGCTTACCAAACTTTTTTTCCATCTGGTTCTTATCCCGCAGGCTCAGCTTTTCTGCATAAAGCACTCCGAGAAGGAAATATATGTTGTAAAATGTAATAGTCTGCCTCTGAAAGAAAGTGGTTCCTTTTCTCAGTCCAAAGGACAGAAGAAATAGACATAAGAATTTAGTTTGTTCCAGCCATGAGAACAAAAATAATAGAAGGGAAGCATCCGTGGGGAGAACTAAGTAAGAGGATTACAGCTAGATTAAATAAATTACATTAGAAAATGTGGGTTTGTATGACAGCTTGTACAACAAATACACCTTTTCCCTTGTACAATTCCATTTAAATTTATATGTATTCAACAGTTACTGATGCAGAAGTTCTGTTCTTTAGGTTTATGCTAACATTTTAAGACTTTGTCCTTCACTGAATGGCATCTAAGATGCTAACGCTTATGTGTGTCCATAGTCTGAGATATAATATCAGGAAAAATTATCCAGGGGCTTCCCTTGGTATGTAGGACTGTAGTCAGTCCATGCATGCTTCACTCACGGGTTTCAGGCCTGTTAGCTGTTCTATCAAGGCTATGTGCCTCAATGTGGAAAACTGTCTACCCACCCAAATTAGAATAACAAGTGCTGGTTTCTCTCTGATCTTTGACATTGTTACAGTGTCTAATGATACCTACCAAACCTTTCTGCTTGATTTGGTGGGTCTAGGTTAAGCCTGCTCCACGTCTACCCAGTTAAAATAAACTTCAATGAAAATTGAAGAAGCTCCAAAAAACAATGTTTTCCGTGTTCAAACTATAGTGTATCCAGATCCAGAGTTGTGTTGATTTTTTTCTCTAGAATTTTCATGGAGATCTACCTTCTATGTATTGTTCTGGACAATGAGTGGAAATTTATGCTGCTTTTAGTGGGATGTCTCCAAAGATGGAAAAATTAGCTCTAAATGATTAAATGACTGCACTAAATGACTAAGATGTTTTCTTTAAAGTAGTAGACATACTTGAAATATACTTTACATAGCGGCATAATACTGTCTGCTATTTGTTTTCTTGCATAAACACCATAGCAGTAAAGGTCCACTTGCTGCTACAAACCGTGGGCAGAAAATATTCAGAAAAATGGAGCCAGTGAGTACTACTGTAACCATGGCAACAATTGTCTGGTGTCTTGCACATGCAGTATGGAATGAGAAGACACATGCCTTTGGACTCAGGGGGATACACTGTCCAAACACCAATGACTCACCTTCTGCTTTTTCCCAGCAAACCCAAAAGAGCGATGGGTTCCTTTTGTTGAGAAAAATACAAGTCTGAAAAATGACAGGTGAAATGGAAACCTAGATAACACAGAATCTTGACTTTATTCCTAATAGATTAAATCTATTTATTTCCTGGCAATGTAAAGGTTTTCAAGACTGAAGATAGCATATACCCTTTTTGTTCTGTGTAGCCTGGAACTGTGAATCTTCTTAAGGTATATATGATCTTTTCAGTATAAGTTAGTTTCGTGATATGTCTACCACGTAAGCTGTAAATAACTGATGTTAAAAAAAAAAAAAATTCTCCACACAGTAACTTTTAGAAAACATACAAATTCTAAAACATCTTGATTTCTGAATTTATGACAGAGTCTGCTGTGCCTCCAGCAGCAATTTCAAGAGTATCTACTTTTTACATTACTCACTCACTGGTCATATTAATATGGTTCACAAAAAAGGAAAACTACCGAAAAAAGATTGGATTTGATTACATAGTTGGCACCTGAAATTTTCTTCCTTGGGCAATGGTACCCAAAATTATGTGCTTATCTTGTTAAGCATTCACAAGCTCAGTGGAAAAGCTGAAACATGCCATTTTATCCTTGCAAAGGCTGTTAATAAGCTGGAAGAATTTATTTTTATCATTCCAAAATCATTCTTTGTTGTCTACCTCGTGTTTATTTCTGCAAAAAAGAAAAAGTAAGAACTCTAGTTTCAAAACCATCTAGCAAAGTATAGAACAAAATGCCATAAGCCAGAGGAAAAATACTGAGTCCTTGAGCATACTCAGTCCTGTAGTGATGTAGCTGACTAGAATCCTCTCAATGATATGAAAGAGTGCAAATAAATTCAGACATAATATGAAAATACATGTATGCTATAATTCAGTGTCATCATCAGAAAATTATCATGAAATTGACTTCTCTAATGAAAATTGGCTGGTATGCTTCCATTTAATAGAAACAAGAAGATATTACTGGATCTGATAAAGCTGGAGAAATGGGAAAATGCTGGCATGTGAATTTTTCTGTTCATAAATGCAAGAAAGCATCCAGTGGAGAAAAAAAAATACATTCATATATTAAATTTTAAATATATTCAAAAAATTATCAGTGGTCTTGTCTATATTGCTCAGCAAAAACAGTTTTACACTCTGCAATGGTGGAAATGAACCACAGAAGGATTAACGAATAATAGATAAAAGCTAAAATGAAGAATAAATAAATAAATAGGTCTGAATGCAGTTTACATAATGTATAACATAGAAAACAATATCATATTCCCACTCAGAATACTGCACTTCATTGCAGAACTTAAATATATGTATTCAAATAATAGAAATAAGATGATTGTATCGGAGGCTTGATAAAGACTGCCATATAAAAAGCAAATTAAATGACTGAATAATTTGATTTGAAAAAGGACAGGAAAGAAGCAAAAAAATAGACAATTTCAAGAACATAAATCGAATCTTGGTCTCCTAGAATAATAATAGTAAAACATTTCAGTTAAGTTCATCCTTCAGAACTTTAAAAAAAAATGTGTACTTGTGGCATATAATTATTTCGTAGAACTTTCTACCACAAAATTTCATTAGACCAACAAAATTTAATAGTATGCCTGTACCACTGAAACACATGCTATATTCAAATTTCCATATTTATACAATACTGAGTGAAATCTGAATTCCCTGAATTCCTATGACTTAAGTTGTGCCTTGCCTTCTGATTTTCAGAGAAGCAACTTCAACTAGGTATAAGTTCAACTATAGATGCCTATTGTCAATTTTCCTATGCCTTTCCCAGAAGTAAATCCTGCAGACTTTAAAAAGACACAGAGCCATGAAAACCAACACTTACTCCAAATAGCAATTACTACTATATCTTCTTTTTCTTTTCTTCATTATTTTTTATACATAAATTGTGTCCATTCAAACAAAATTTTAATTTAAAAATGCACTTTTGTTGACATCCAGATGCTACATAAAATTAGCTAAATCTTGATCTGTTGTGCATTTAGACAAAACAAGAATCAAGATAAAATCAAAATAAATTTACTTTGTTTTTCAGCATTAATTTCATGTTACTTTTATTATAACAATTTTATTACTCTTTGAGGCAAAAATGAAAGATCTCCCTTCTGGTCTGCAAAAAAAAACCATAAACAAAAAACTCCAGACTCAAATAATATTTTTTAAATTGCCAGAACAATCATCTGACACCTCACATGGTAAATGTTTTTAGTAGGTATTTGTTGCCATTTCTCGCTGCCATTTATTCAACCACCCTGTAGGATAACCACCAGAGGTGAAACTATTAGAAGTAAGCAAAGAACTTCTCAAGTACTTTTTCCCAGTAAGGCATTTAGATACCCATGCAGCATTTTTTTCTTTCTAGTCCCTAAAGAAAGCAATTGCTTCTTGTGTCTATGGCAATAGAGTAGTGAAAAATATTTGTTTTGGCTAAGCAGGCTGTAGGGATTCTACAGGAAGGATTCAACACTAGCCAGAAAGCAATTAAGCTTCTTCAGAGGCAAGAAAATTAAGCGTAATCATACCTTGATTTAGTTTGTGGAATTTTAACCAGGGACTCCACACAAATCCCAGAGGTACCTCGCTGCTTTAATTGTTTAATTATTATTTGTGATATGAAACAGATGCTTTTCTTGGTGACCTCATCTGCCTGAATATCGCTTTGAAACATATGCTAAATGACCACCTTGCAATTAGGTCAAGCGATTAAGAAGACAGCCAGATGGTTGTTTAATCTAAGTGAATACTGTTAGGAGACATTTGTTTTTTTAAAATATGTTTAGTAACACTTATAGTTCTGGCATATTATGCTATTTCATATTCTGACCAGTATCCTGTTCGTGTTGATGGATTTTCAGTGCACCAGGAGAGGGTTAGTAATAGTTTATCTGTAGTAGCTCCTGTTGGAGATGAATGTTTGTTTTTTGTTTTTTTCTATTTTGACTTTTGAAATAGCAGTGTGAAAGAACAGCTCTAAGAAATATAAGTATATTGCTACATTATTTTAGAAAGCTAATGAGCAAAGTTCATCTCCTTGAGCATGTGAGAGTAATAAGCATCCTGTTTTTTCAATGGCAAAGAAACTTATTACTCACATGAACATTGTAGAGCTACCAGTCCTACAGGTTGAAAAACATCATTACTCAGACTGTATAATGAGATTTGCCTCAAAATTAGGAAGTTAAAAAATTATTTTCAAATATTTGTCAAGAGTTTTTTTGTTTTGATTTGGTATGGGGGTTTTTTTGGTTTGGTTTGGGTTTTTGTTTGTTTTTTTTTTCTTTTTAATGGAGGCATTAATTTTATATGACTTTCAATCTGAAATTCATTCTTAAATAGGCCCATATGGATTCAAGTTTTCAGCACTGTTTTCATTACTTAGTTTACTCTTTCTTAACCTGTGGACTTGCTGCTTTTATATTTCTTTCAATGTTGCTCATGGTTACTCAAGACTCAAAAAGGCTGTTTAAGTTGCCCGGCACATTCCTCTGTTCAGGCAGATTTTGAGAATTTTCTATCTGTGTCCAACATTTCCAAACGTGCAAGCTGAGAAATTAACAGCAATTCCAGACAACCTGCAACTTCTCTGGAAATGACAAATATGAAAGTGATTGATGCGATTGCCTATTATATAAGTAGCATACAATTGCTCTGTACATTTGCAGTGTGATCAGCATTTCCTGAACAAAGCACTAGAGCTGTCATTCTCGAATAGGCTCTACAGGCATTTGTGTCCAAATGAATCAGAATTTACAGAACATATACTCCGTTACACCTATGCACCTCTATCTGCTGAGGTATTCCAAAATACTTATATTTTAGCACTCTTGTGCCTTCGCTGTGAAAACCATGGCAGGAAAAAAGGTAAAAGAAACATTGAATTTAATGTGGTAATGCATTTTTCTCTTTTCAATAAAAGTAGACAAATTAAGTCATTATACTCTTTTCTTTGAAACCAATTCCCTTCTGTTTCTGATCTACCAATAATATAGTTTTGTCCTAATATGTAAGTAGAAGTCTGAACCTGTGAAGCAGAAATTGTCTCATTGTTAATCAAAGCTGTGGTTTAATATAATGTAGGTCAAGGAAACAAACCTTCTGTGTGAAGCTTGATTGCTAGTACTGACATCACCACTTTTATTACTTTCACTGCTTTGGAAACCAATTGACATTCAGTTCAGAAATAACTCTGTTTGCTCAGCCAAACTCACTTCAATGCTCTCTCTGTGAGCTGACAGCTGGCTTGCAACAGATGATGATGAGTAATCAGCTGATCGTGTCTGAAAACAGAACCATGCACCTGGAACCATCTTAAATTCACATTTCTATTGCATTTGGAATGGTTATGGAGGCCTCAAGAATTGATATCATATTGTCATATCTCTGTTCAGTATTAGCTTTTGCAAAATTGACTTTTTCCAGCTGAATTTGCATAGCTGAGTTTACCTGTGCATACACTTGAAACTCTTTTCTAGTTCTGTAAATTAAGCATTCACACCATCTTTGACACACAGAGATTTTTGTCCCAGAAAATATTTCCTCGGACTGAAGTAAAATTAAGATAGTTCAGAGATTAAAATAATCAGAGATTAATATCTCTATGTTCAAATTTAAAAAGTCTCTTGTAGGCTTCAGTCACCAATCCAATATTTTGCTTTCAGGATTTTTTAACCATCTTGCACCATATCCTCTGTAACTATAAATCTTGGTGATATTGGTATAAATGTTTATGCCTTGGCCACAGAAATGCTCACATTGAATACTGTTTTGTAAGAGTTGTACACATAAAATGGAGAAATTATTGGCTTATTTTTCTTGTTAACATATCAAATGACAAATCGAATAACAAGCTTTTCATTCTGTGAGACTGTTGCTCAGTGTCTGCGGTCATATTGCTGCAGCTTATGTTTAGCCACAGGTTCAGAAAAAGCAGCAGCTGAAGATCAGCATACACGCCCCACTATGTGATACAACAACAAAGATCTTTGGATATGTCTGAAGTTAGGAAGGAGAAGCCTACAGAAAAATGAACTATCTGACCTTCAGTTATCCAAGAACATTATGACTGAGGGAATGGTTAACCAACCTTATTGACACTACATTAATCAGATGGTTTAAACGTGGGCTATTATAGATTGTGCTACCAGGGTCCTATGTATAATATCCCTTTGTAAATAAGCAGTAGGTCTGTGTCTTCTGAAAGTAAAGGAGCCTTTCTAGAAATTCTAACTAGAGGTAACACCACAAGTAGACTTTATAACTGATTTTTATCAGGAGCTAAAAAACTTTATGGAAAGGATTTCCCTGAGAGGACAGACACATGTCTGCTAGTAAAGGAATTAATTATTTATATTTGAAATTTTCAGATAAGGTCTTTCATCAGGGTGTTTTAAAGAACTTGGGGAAAAAAAATAAAAACAAAGAAAAACAAAGGAAAAAGAAAAACCACCAAAATACCCAACAACCAAACCCAGTGTTTTATAGCCTATATATTTAATTCTCAGTTGTTCCCACTCATTCCCATTGGTGTTATAAGTCATTCAGAGTAATGAGGTTTTATGGCATGGCGACTTTATCAACATTTAAAAGTACCTGACTAAAGAATAAACAGCCAGGCTCTTTACAGTAGTACTGACTGACAGTACAAAAGATGGTAATCACAAACTGAAATAGCAGAAGTTCCTTTAAACATGAGAAAATTATTTTGTAGAGTGGTCAAACACAGGTTATTCAACGTGACTGTGAAGTTTCCATCCTTGGAGACATTCAAAAGTCAATTGGACCCTGCCCTGAGCTGGATTAGACAGTCTTCAGAAGTCCCTGCCAACTTTATCACTGACTCTGTGGCTATTATGGAAGGACCTGTGCTTTGGAGGAAGTTGCAATTTTTCTGGGAAGCAAACGGGTCTGCTCATGAAGACAAGCTGTAAGGGATTGTAGGATGCCAAGAGCAGAAGACGTGAGACCAACAAAGGTCGGCATCTCACAGAGGACACATGAAAGAGGAGGAGGGAGTGAGTGGCCAGTAGCCAGGTCTCAAGGACAAGCGAAAGGAAACTTTGTGGAGTATAAATACTGGTACTCTGGGCTTGGTTTGGCTGTTATAAATAAACTCACATATTTCATTTTAATGAAATCATCACAGAGATGATTTTTTTACAGTTGTTCACTTTCAGATTTATATAATCATATATTTAAATTCTAGCTGCTTGTGCAACAGCTACATTATGTAGTCTAATCAACTCTTCAGACATGCATATCATCATCCATACATTGCAAATACAAAACCGCTTGCTTTCTGTTCATGACCGTCTTTTTTATTGCTGCTTTATCCATTATTGTTGCATGTCGTATACAGAAGCTTTCTCAAAAAAATCCCATGAGACTTTTGAATTTTGAATTTGTCTTTTCTCTTTTTTCAGTCACTTTGAAAAACCAGGATGTGTTTTGCATGCAAACAAAGCAGCTGGAAAATGTATCAATCAACCTCTATAATCAAGGTTGTGTGTGTTGCTTGTTCAGTGCAGTGGCCTCTCAGTGATAGCAGATAATATCCACTACTCATTTTTTTAACATATTCCTGTTTTCTTCTTTGTTTTGAGAGTAGATTAAAATTTAGCCTGTCATCAGCATACACTGTAGTATTTTGAAGAATATCAAGTGTTTTGTAGTGACAGTGGAGAAGCTTTGTTCTCCCTCAAATTTATCTCAATATTTTTTTAGTAAGCAAATCCCAACTGTGTGAAAACTTCCTTTTTCTACCTAATGGAGAGTAGATTGCACTTAAGAGCTGAACAAAGAGAGGAAACAAAGTGTGCTGTCACACTCTCTAGAATACAGGTAATCACTGCAATCTGGCAAACAAGTATGAGTAGGAAAAAAATGTCATCTTTTCCAAAGATATATTGAGGCAAGCATGTAAACTAGAGCTGATGGCAAATATCAAAAATAGGAATGCTGTAAGAAATGAGCATTATATCCTTGCTGTGGGCAGTACCAGAGAGTGCTCAGGATTGGAGTTGCACAAGGTAGATTCCAAAGTATGGCATCTCCTTTCTAGAACAAACACACTTTACCTGTGTTTGTTACTGCTTAGTGAGTAAGAATAGCACAAGATTTGCAGAATTAAAAATGCATACGCATGGAAGAAAAAAGGTGAAAATAGCTAAAAGCAATTAGCAACTGCCTTTGTTTTATATGGCCATGGTAAGCCTTCAGCAGCAGCTCAGAATGGGGCAAAATATTATATATGTTTGTCTGAAAACCAATTGCCTCTCACTCAGCTGTTTCAGAGAACCACAGAGGTTTCTCCTTTATTTTATGCAGATACTTGGACAATAATGTTGCCTTAAAAAAAATTGCAATAGGTGGCTCTGTACTCTCCAAAAATCATGGAATTCAAATCACAGTCTTTTGAAGAAGAGTTAGTGTCATGAGATCATTTCATCTAGCCTCTTTACTCAACCCTTCTTTTTCCTTCTTGAGAGTTACGAAGAAAATGGGTGAAAGGTGCAAAGAAGATGAAAGGAGAGAAGAAAAGAAGTGTCCTTACAGAAAATCACTAATCTCAGCAGGAAGATGGGGTGGGACTGAATCAAGAGCAGAGAGATCCTTTTCAGAGGAAGAGGGCCACACTTGAGCTTTTCCTGGCTTAAAAAAAAAGAAAAAAGAAAAGAAAAAAGAAAAATATGAGGAGAAACTTTAACTGTATTAGGGGTGCTAGCCACCAAAGGAGAGCAGAAAAGAGAAAGACAAGGATGTCAAGCATCTGGGGCTGTCAAGAAACTAAGGATAACAAGTTGTAAGTTAACAGAGAGGCTCACCTTACCTAGGGCAACCACCTTCAGTGTCCTACCCAGCATGAATCTACTTTCCCCTCCCAATAATGGCTCTCTTGCCTGTTCCTGTCAGAATTGTGAGTTCAGCTTTGAAATATGGCTATTCTTCATCTGTTTTTCTTCCAAATTCATGTCTGCAACTCTCTTTTGCCTTTAAAACTACCAGTCCTGATCCCACTTCTTGTTTTCTCTGGCAGTACGTCTCTTTCCTTACACCTTCAGAATTGCTGAAATATTATATAGGAAATCATAACTTTAATCTTTACTCAGTGCCTGGATATGCTTCTTTGAATTGTATTCTTCAAGACTTAATTTCTTGTCTCTGAGAATATGCATATAGATCCACTAAATTGGAATATGTACAGAAAAACAATTTTATGGATTATAATTTCTATTCCTGTAAATTCTTTATATAAGATTCTTCGTAGGAATTTTTAATTTTTAACTTTGTTCTAGGACTTGGAAATTAGTAAGCAGCCTACCCTCCCATTGTCTGTAAAGTTTAACTGCTTATTATATTAATAACTGCAGTATTGCTGTAGTCTAAATACTTCTAGAAATACATTTTTTATTGTAGAACACTGTTTAGCATGTCAACACATAATCCAAATTCAGGTTTTTAATGAAACTTTAGCAAACTTTTTTCTGTTTGGCACATTATGTCAGACAATATGTGTTTTTTATGCAAGATCCATGAGGAGAGCACAACAATTTACAGTATGCAAATGATATGTAAATATGCCCTTGTTTTCTGACAGAATCATTGATGCTCAAGGATATCCTGCCTTCCCCATATGAGATGCAAAGAATGAAAAATTCTCTCAAGTTCAGCAACTGCCAAACTCCACGTCTAGTACAGCAGTGTCTGGCTTTCCTGGCCCTGCAAGCTGCATACCAAAACCCCTGCATGTCTGAAAAGCACAAGACATTTATTCTGTAAATAAGAAGGGCAGATAGGTCCCTATGAATGGTTCAAAGGTACAGGAGAACAAAAGACAGAGGAGACCTCCCTAGGAGATCTCACTGTTCTGTTACTGGAGGGAGGATGGACGCACACCTTGATCATTGAATGACCTTTTGATTTCAGCTTCAAAAGAGCTTCGTGTCTCCGTGTCTCCAAATAGTCAGGGATTTCAATCAGACAGAAGCCCAGGTGCTGCATGCTATATATCCCTGCCACGGAAGTGTCACTTGAACTTGCATACTGTTCTTGATCCTTCTTCAGAGGTAAGACTTAAACAAAAGAGGTAATTACACGGCCAGCCAGTCAACAGGTGTCAGATATTTTTAAAATAAAATTTAAAAAGAAAAGACACCATAATTTTAACAGCTGGATTTGCTTATCACAGATTTTGTCTTTCAAACCACAATTATACAGGCAAAAGGTAAATAGCAATAGCACTATAAGCAAAAAAATATAATTTTGAACAAACACTAATGACATCAAATTTTCACCGTCTGTAAGGAAGTCTAGAAGAAAGGTGGTTGGGAATAGTTGTCACTCTTGCATGTTTATAAAAGCAGTAATATATAGAGTACATGAAGTGTCCATGACCTATTGTTTTTCTTTCTGACTTATAATTAAGAATGCAAGATATATGAGTTTATAGATTAGGGACCAGATCCTGTGCTTTAATAGCATTGCTAAAGTTAATAGAAGTCAGCTCATTAACCTCCCCAGGGGTTCTTATGCTAAATATTAGATGAGCTGCTTTATGTTCATCTTCTATGTCTCACTTCATACAAAGGAAATGTAAGCAGTTTCTTTTTCAGATTGTATTCAATATTTTATGTGCTGAACAGAGACACTCAATTTCTTCACTTTTCCTCAATCTTTTCTTTTTTAATATAGCACCATTAGAAATAACAGGTAATATGGGGAGTGGTTATATCTTAACAAGCTGCTTCTTTTTCCAGCAGCCACATATTACCTTAGATTGTATAGGCAATATTTTCTACATCATTTCCAAAACTCTGTTTCAACTGTAAGACAAAATGCAATTATTTTGCTGACATAAATGAAGGTGCAGTAACTATTAGCTGCTTTTTTTGCAACGAATTGTGAATGAAGGTATTTACTCATTTGTCTTGCTGTTATTCATCTGTATCCTATTCGATTTCCACCTAGAAACTACAAGGAAGTTGCTTCTCAAATGTGCATGTGATTTGACTGAGGCATTCCAAAAAACGCTGCACACTGAGCAATGCCCTGATTATTGCAGACACTTGCTATGCTAAATGCACACTCGTCTTGAGTCAACCTTGCACTAGAACTGCCTGCAGCTTGCAAAATGTTGCATATCCACAACACATTTCTGTGTAACAGACTCAGTTGAACCAGGTACATACTCAAATTCAGTGGTTATTCATCTCAGTTGCACACCAGATTTTGGGAAAAAGAGATGGATACAGACAAACAACCCACCTAATTACTACCACCTCCCTAGCTGAAGAAACACTGGAGAAATATTCTCTAGGTCGCTGCATCTAATTCTTTCTCCCTCATATCCCTGCCCCAATACACTTAATCAAGAAAGAAGATTCAATTCAGTTTAATCTCCACTTACTCACATTTTCTTAGCCCCTTCATATATATATATATATATTTTTTTTTTTTTCCCTGCAAACTTTATATACTAGTGTTTTGCTATCCACAACACTGGCTTTGCTCCTCAGTAGAATTCACAGAATCACAGAATGGGTAAGGTTTGAAGGGATGACAGTAGGTAATTCCAACCTCTGTGCTCAAGCACAGAGGGTTATCCTAGAGGACATCACACAGGATTGATTTGAGATGGTTCTTGAATATCTCCAGTGAGGGAGAATCCACAGCCTCCCTGGGAAATCAGTTCAATACTCGGTCACCCGCACTGTAAAGAAGTCCTTCCTCACATTCAGGTGGAACTTCCTGTGCATCAGTTTCTGCCCATTGCCTCTTTTTCTATTGTTCAGCACCACTGAGTAGAGCCTGGATCCATGCTATTGACACCCTCCCTTCAGATCCTGATAGACACTGATGATGTCCCTTCTCAGTCCTCTCTTCTCAAGGCTGAAAAGGCCCCTCTCTCAGCCTTTCCTCATTAGAGAGATGCCCTACGCCCCTAATCATCTTTGTCACCCTCCTCTGGACCTGCTCCAGGAGCTCCATGTCTCTCTTGTACTGAGGAGCCCAGAACTGGACACACCAGGGCTGAGTAGAGAGGCAGGATCACCTCTCCTGACCTGCTGGCAGTGCTCTTCCCAATGCACCCCAGGACATCTTTGGCCTTCTTGTCCACAAGGACACACTGCTGGCTCACGGACATCTTGTTGTCCACCAGGACCCCCAGGTCCTTCTCTGCAGAGCTGCTTTCCAGCAGATCAGCCCCCAGCCTGTCCTGGTTATTCTTCCCCAGGTGCAGGATCCTGGATTTGCCCTTGCTGAATTTCAGAAAGTTCCTCTCTGCCCATCTACATCTCTCCAACCTGTTGAGGTCCCTCTGAAGGGCTGCACAGCCCTCTGGGGTATCAGCCACTCCTCCCAGCTTTGTGGCATCAGTGAACTTGCTGAGGAGGCCTCTTCCCCTTCATCCAAGTCACTGATGAATAAGTTAAACAATATTTGGCCCAGTACGGAACCTTGGGGACACCACCAGTGACAGGCTTCCAACTAAATCCTGTGCCGTTGATCACAACTCTCTGGGATTTGCTGTTTAGCCAGTTCTCAATCCACCTCCCGTCCACTCATCCAGTTCACACTTCTTGAGTTTGCCTATGAGAATGTTGTGAGAGACAATGTCAAAAGCCTTGCTGAAGCTGAGGTAGAAAACATCCACTGCTCTCCCCTTATCCATCCAGGTAGTCGTTTCATTGGAGAAGGCAACCAGGTCAGTCAAGCATGATTTACCTTTAGTGAATCCACGCCGACGGCTTCCGATCACCTTCTTGTCATCCATGTGGATAGAGATGGCACCCAGAATGAGGTGCTTGATCACTTTTTCAGGGATTGAGGTGAGACTGACTGACTGGTAGTTCCCTCCTTGTCTTTTTTTGAAGACAGGGATGACATTTGCTTTCTTCTAGTCCTCAGGCAACTCTCCTGATAATCAAAACTGTTCAAAGCTCATCAGTAAAAAATCATCTCCATATTATTAACCCTGTGTGCAGCACAAATCCAAAACACAGCCCTGTGCTAGTCACCATGAAGAAAATTAACTCTACCTCAGCCAATACCAGCACAGAGCTTTAAGAACCCTTTTGGGACAAAGCACTGTAATTTGCCCCTTCTGCAAGGCAAAATCCCCATGCAACCTGCTGGCTTTTGTGCAGCTTTCAGAGACAGTTCAGTACTACCCTGCCGCTGGAGTGTTGTAATTGTCCAATATGTTGTAGATGAGTTTACAGCCAGGATTAATTTACTTTCCATTTCATCTGCTTCTATAACATCTTAAAAAGAAATTAACAAAAGAGATCTCAGTGCTTAATGAAAAAGATGAAGTATGAGCTTTGTCACAGAACTATAAGCCTTTCAAATTTTATATTTTATGTCTAGGAAGAAAAAGTATAAATTTCCTTTTTATACCGCATTCCCATTTCCATATAGAATTTACACAGCACGCAGTACATCAGCTTAAAGATAAACTGTTAATATACTTTGCTTGCAAAGGGCAGACCATTAACAGAAAGTTTACTTTAGGCCTTTAAAATTCTTCTCCTATCTTCCACTCTCTCTGGCTCTGTGACCTCAGGGGATGTAATCCCTTAAAATGCAGCTCATCTTCAATTAGCAGAGAGAACATATGTACGTTCTTCACTGAAATCCCCAGGTATCATGCAATGCAGTTCACTTCAGATTTTACAGTTAATTAAAGCCTCATATACATTTTCTGATTCTCCAGCTGGCACTGGAGAGTTTTAAAGCTTAAACCATTTTAGCTATTACTCTGCTAAAATGTTTACTAATAAACGTAAATGTTCATGTGCCTTTCTTGCTGACCAACACACTGAAATGAGGAGTTTACAAACACTGATCTCCTCCTACAAAGGGGATGAGTATAAACTGAGATTGCTGGAGGGACCAGAGTTTGAACTACCTGCATAAAAATAATCCCCCATAAAGATCAAAATTCTCTGAGAAAACATACCTTGAAAATTAGCAAATGAACATTGAGAAGAGGTTAGAAAAACATTTTGAGGTTATAACCTTGAAAACTAGTAAGGAAAAAGTCACCTATTCTGAATAATATGCTTAAGTCTTGTAGTAGATGGATGTAACTTGCTGATATAAGAATAAATAGCAAGCTTTTTGAAGGAAATAAAGCACATTGTTTTCTCTCCAATCCCTTTCAACAGTTACTAAATTTACAGTATGTTTTCAAATCCTTCCTTTTTATTTAGCGTCCTGTGTAAGGAATATGTATACAATAGTTGCCTGACAGATGGTTTGTTCTCATAGGGTGAAGATTTAGTACTATTTTTTTTTCTTTTAGTAAACAATTTCCTAATGCTATTTCTCTTCAGAGTAGTAATGCTTATAAACTGAGTGCTTCTTCCTCCTTTTTTTTTTCTTCCTCAGCTAATATTAATCTTTCTTTTACCAGGTTGTTCCAATCATCTTTTTAATCTGTCATCCTCTTTCCCTCTTCTGATTACTGCTTCTCTTTTCTCCACTTTTCTTCCACCTTCCTTCAATATGCTACTTTTATCTTTTTAACATTCATGCACTCCTCCTGAACTTTCACTGGACTGAAGGCCCTTGATCACAGCATAATCTCATGCTTCAAGAAGTTATTATCTGAAGACTGACTATAAAAATGTCACTGCACTGTTATTCTCCCATGCATCTCGATAAGGGTTTGATCTTATCAGATCAACAGGGCTTTTGTTATAAATGAAAATATTTTTATTCCTTATGTTTAAAAATATCACAGTAGGCCAGGTGATTGCAAACTCAAGTGGTTTTGAAATGAATTCTTTTATTTTATCTTTTTTTTATTGAAGTTCTTAACACATAAAGTTTGCCAGGCACATTTAGTGACTTAAAAACTTAATGAAGTCTTAAATCTTCATTCTGTTTCTGATGTTGTTCTGATATTGCACCATTGATCCTTGTACAAGAAACTGCTTTGAGGTCAAAGAATATACAAAAAATATAATTAAAAGTAGAATTGCGGCCAATGTTTCTTCTCACCTGAGTGGCCCCTGTGCCCATGAGGAACATTTTTTTGATTTTTTATTTAAAATGTGGTTGGGGAAACCATTAGAAAATTAGCCCAAACATACTGTGCTTATGGGTATTTTGCTCATATCTGTTGAGGTACCAACCTACAACAAGCTTTCTGCAAGGACCATGGGGAGACAAGTCACCATCTGTCAGTGTTGGTTACAAAACAAAGGTTCTGCAAGAGGAATGTACACTGCAAAATAGATTGCATTCTTACATATCCCACAAGATCCAGGAGCATGTAAATCTAGACCTAGCTTAAGGTTCAGCCTCTCTTGAAGTTCAGATAGCTTATGACAAAAGAATGAAGAGGATTTTTTTACATTTGAAATATTTCTATTTGTAATAGTGCCAAAAATAATGTAGTAATAATTGTATTGAGACAGGAGCAGGATGGTAATGTACATTACCCTTTCCCAAAGTTAACATTTTTCCTGTGGTAAAAGGCATATAAAAGGATGTATGTTTCAGAAGCAATTCCTTTTTTTGACAACAGCATATACTTGTCTACTTTGGGAACATTGTTCTTCATAATTTCTTCTCAGGCAAACCTGGTGTCTGAAAAATACCTTAGCTTCTTGGACATTCTTTCTTGAACATTTTCTGGATATTCATTATTTTCACACTATTTCTGTGATTCTAATTTAAAATAGTTTATGATGATTATTTTCTTTTAGTCCCTGTCCCTTATTCATTCTCTTTCTGCACTTATTTCTTTGATATAGAAAGGGAATCTGAAAAAGCTAAAAAAGATTAATGGCTAGAAATGTTGGATGCCTATTATCCATACGGTTGGATGCAGCGTATACCTATTAATTTCACCAGGTCTGTGCACATTTAACTTGACCTGTTTCTACATTTTCAATAACATGATCTCATTTAATATTCTAGATAGTTTCTTATTACTTGTGGCAGATTTGCATTTCTGTGGGTCTGTTTACTTTGTCTGTGGATGTCTTTGGATTTGAGAGAGAAAAGTTACATTATTCTATAAATTTGAAACTATTTAAATAAGAGCAACTCTTGCACAGAAAAAAATGGCAGTACTCTGTAATTTCGTCTTTTATTAAATCTTATAGCTCTCGTATGTTATCACATAAATGAAATTACTTGGCCCACTGCTGGTCATGGAAATCAAAGAAACAACTCTTTAATTTTATGATTACTTCCCGCCAGAATAGCAACCCACTGTAACTTGACAAAGTGAAGTAGAAATGTAGGTGAACTGTAAATACTCATCCTTAAAAAAATAAGAGTCTTGTAACACAGGTGTTTCTACAAGGTCAGGGAAAAAAAATTAAAACCACAAAATCTTAGATTTCCTGATAATATTATACAGTAATATAATTCCCACAACTCCTCTGCCACAGATTAAGAATACTGAGCACATTTATTACAGATTCTCAGTTAAGTGCCGATAGGGAAGGAAGACAAAGAAAGGATGTACTGTATTTTCTATGAAAAAATGGGTATTTTTCTCCTCACTCATGTATAAAATTATTGTTGAGTAAAGGGAAACTGCAGAGAAAAGTATGTTACTTCTTTACCAGTCCATGTCAAGATTTCACCCATATAGAGAGCTGGAGAACTTGCTAAACAAGTTTTCCTATTAGTCATGTTTGATTTTTCCAGATTCTGGGGAAAATATAAGATTTTTTCTTTTAGAATACATTCAGAATTTTATGCTTTGGAATTTCTTTAATGAATGTAAATCGATAAAAATCTGTTCAACTTGGTGGTAATACCAGTAATGGGTTAGATACTAAATGCTGCAAATAGTTTTGAGGTCTTGGGTTTTTTTGATGGTTGGTTTTTGGTTTGTTTTTTTTTTTCCCTGATATACATAGAATTTTCCTTTCTCAACAAGTTTTAAAAATTAACATATTCATTTTAGCCTTTTTGTCTCTTTTTGTAATTGAGTGAGAAAACAGTAATCACATTAGTGGAATTAAGAAAAATGACACGGGTTAATACTAAATGATGAAGAAAAGCTTAATATCCTATACAGCATTTCAAGACCTGCAGCATCTCAGGGTTAACAGAAAAACAAATTCAGATCATTAATAAAATCAGGAAGCATTGTACATAAATTCTGCATAGTCTATAGAAACTTGTTTTAAGGTATCTTTTAAAATCAGTAGTTTTGCCAAGACAAACTTGCCTATACTTTTAAGATACATAGGGGAATATTTATGATTTAAGCTTGTATTATCTATATCAAATACTTGTATGAATGATGACCTTAACAGCTCAGTAATTCTCTAAATGACTCTGGTACATTTGGTAATGCACATGGACTACAAGAGATATTTTGTTAAGGGGGAGTATTTGATATCTAGCGTGAGCATCAGAGAAATGTGAAGACAAAGCTGTGCCCTAAAAGAAACAGTTATTTTCTAGAGTTTGTAAATGCATTTATAAATTTTAGAAAGGGTGTTTTTTGTTGTCGTCATCGTCATCATCATCCATTGCCCCTGCATTAAGCTCACAACAAAACCAAACCTTAGATCTAGAAGGATAGTAGGTGCAAGAGAGGGAAAAGGTGCTTGGAAAGCAGTAGTTGTGAATGTTAGCATTTTGTCAGGGGCAGACAGCCATCTGATGAAGCTTGGCTCTACTCTGTCCTTCTGATTTCTACTTTGGTTCTTCATTTGTGTCTGCTGGCCTCTTTTTTGTGTTTGTGTTTAGGAATAAAACAGCACTGTGACTTTAATAAATCTGGGGTTTTTTGGTTTTTGTTTTTTAAATCTAGGGTTACCTGTAGATGTGTTGTATGTATTTTAAGATTAACTTTAGAATACAGCTCACAGAAGAGCAAGGCAGAGGCTAGTTCAGTTAGCACTGTATAGTAGCCCACATACTGTATGATTCATAGCAAATCCCTAATAAACAATATGTTGGAACATATGATTCATAAAAGAACTATTTTTTTGCTGGTGACTTCTTTTTAATTTTTCTTTTAGATTCCTGCTTTAATCTTCCCTCCATAGGCAGATTTTTGTATTTTTTGTAAAAGACTACAAATATTTCCATCTGCACCTGATCGAGCATTTAAAATCTGTTCATTTTGTGGGATTATATTGTTTAACCATTTATCACAGCACTTTCAAGAAATCAATCTGTGCAGAATGAAGTTGAAGATATTTTCAGATCATCTCCCATTATATTTTCTCTTAATCAGGTATTTAATGTAGAGAATAAGATTTTATTTCATAGTGAGACTAATTTGACAGTATTGGGTCCTAAAAGATACATAAATTTCCATATGGCATATGTCAATGTGAACTTGCCTATCTGACAGATAAAGACATGTGATCGAGTTTCCTTGGCAGTGGTAAACCAAGCATGCTGTCATGCTGCCTTTGCAGTGCTATTCCTTGAAGGACGTAGGATAGTAGCTGAACTTAAACATGTCAGTCTCTTTAGATCCTAAACATTAGTTACAGGGACTAAATAGAGATTCTTATAAAAATTCTGATGTTTTCTACATGTAAATGCACCAGATGTTGAGTCATCTAATGTAGGAGGTATATTTATTATTTATTTAGATCATTTGTGTGTTATTACATTCCCTTATGCCATGCAAGTTTGGAGGTAATAAATAAGAGTGTTAGATGAACATAGTTTTCCTGAGAAAAGCAAGCTTATACCATCTTTGTTTAAATCTTTTATGAAAACACAGTGAAATCAAGAGTAGGGCTTTCCTTTTCCTAAGATATAAAAATGCTTAATAAATAACAGATGTATACAGATAGTTCAACTGGATGAAGATGTCAGCTTTATTCTGAGATGTGTTTTGATGGCATTTCAGATTAAAGGAGTTTCCATATCTCAGAGTAAAGATCACTGAAAAAGCCAAGAGAAACAAAGACCTACCCATCACTGAGAAAGAGAAAGAAATCTCAGCCACACAGGGTGCTGGGACACTGCAGGGGCAAGAACAAAGTGCTGTGTTTCCTTGATCTGTGTCAGAAGATGTAGCAATCGGTTAAATAAAATGGTCGTAGACTAGACAACATTTGGAAAAGAATAAGACTGTAAGTAAAACTACATGAGAAAGTGAGAGATGGTTGCTAAAAGAAATTACTTGTCTTAGAACCAAGTTATTACCTAAAATATTATGATAGCAATAAAATTATAAATTGTTTATTAAATTAATTTTATGTGATAAACTATAAAAACTGCTATCTAGTCTTTTTTTCATACACTACTTCCATGAGATTATGTCCCATAATGGGAGATGGAGAAGGAAAACACAAATATCATTCCTTTTGGTTTGGCCAGGCCTCTTATTAAATGGAAAATTCAGGATTGGTGTTTACTAATCCATCTATAATAATTACTTAACAGAAAATGATAACAGTGAGATTTCCAGCAAGGAAAAGAAAAAATAAAGGTTTAAATGACACGGCATGTTTATAAGAAGATTGACCTAATATTCTAATAAGCACTACTGCCCGAAGATAAAGATGAAAAAAAGACACTTTAAAGATGAGCTCAGCTTCAGGGGAAGAAAAAAAAAAAAAAAAAAA